>VXBU01005406.1:276061-297769 GCA_013400315.1 Bombycilla garrulus
GGAGTCATTTTCAAAATGCTGCTCTGAATCCTTTCTATTCTCCTGTGCCAAATGACCACCTGACACCTCTCTGACACAGGTATTGCCCAGATAGGTTTTCATTAGTGATGTTAAAAGTGTAAATGGGATCATGGGAGCCAGCAGCTGTCACGATGATTTCCTACATGATTATTACTTCTCCCCCGCCTTAGAAGAATTTTTAAGAAGATGTGTACAAGCTGTGATTAAACCACTTCAGCTTAAGCTCAAAGTAAATTGAAAAAGTCCTTCTTAAAGCTCTCATTTAACAGTGCTTTACATCCATCTGTAAAATCAGAGCTTTGCTTGCGAGCACCCTCAGAATAGCCCACTTTCCACAAGGTAGCAGAGGTTAAAAATAAAATAGCAAGAAATCCGTGGCAAAGCACATGTGAGATTAACGGGGTGAAAGTACTGGAGTGGAGAGCTGTTTTCTTCTGTCTGAGCTCCTCGTTCTGTCGCACAACCCCCAGTCTGGAAATCTTAACACTGACACTTTTGTACAGATCGGTTTGTTAGCGATTTCAGATTTTAATTCAGCACCCTCGCTTGATTATTACTGACATTTCTTTTCTGTAATACCAGGAGAGAGAGAGAGAACGTGTATAAACAGATTTTTGCATGAGCTAGGTGCTGCGCAATTTTGATATCAGCTCCCGAAGCTCGAGAGAAATGCGTTTGCTTTCAAGGTGTATTTCTGGGATTAAAAAAAAAAAGGGAGATTGTGATCTGGGAGGTTCAGCTGTGCTCCTCGGTAGCTCCAGGTGGAATGCTGCCGATTTCTGGGTGTTTGTGGGAAGCGGGAGACTCTCCTGGCTTCGTTTGGTTCTTGTGTGAAAGTGGGAGAAATGAAAGTATTTTGACAATTACCCATTGAGCTTTTCACTTCATTCAAATCTGCAGCGCAGCGCTGAAGTTGGTGAGTGGGTGTGCAAGGGAGAAGCAGAAAAACAAAAACACGTACTATAAAAGCAGGCTGAAAGCCTGCACAGCTCCTTGCAAATTCAGATCTCTGCACTTAGTAAAGTCCTACATTTTAAAATCATCTATTCCTCTGTCTTCATTGCTCCTGGATATTAAAGACACTGGTAAAAATTAACCTCTGATGTAAATCGCTTAGATTTCAATGCATTATACAGCTTAATTTATGAAATGGCTTGCTGTGTGGTGTTTTATGAATGTTTATTTTCCCCTTACAATCCAAAATTGTGGAAACTAAATACCATAATGAAATTGTGAGCTCAATTACGTTCTCTTACAGGTTTATATGTACACTTATGCTCATTGATGTGCAGCAGTAGCAAATAATATTTGGGGAAATTTTTATTACAGCTATTTCCAGGATTAAGGGAGAAATATCCTTTTTTAAGTTTTAGCTATTAGTTCATTATATCTGGCATTCTACAGGTAAAAGCATCAAAACCTAAATCAAAAGCTTAAAAAATCCTAAAAGGAATGTACTTAAAACAAGGTTCTTATCTAATGTTGTAGCTGAGTGTATTTTCTGGCTTTCTAAATATAATTTATGAACTGATTTTTCAGCTGTACATATAAAGTCCCTGAGCTGTATTACAAAAATTTAATATAACAATACAATACATGTACAGGCAATTTAGAAAAGGTATCTCCATGGCTATATATCATAATAAACTTTCTCAATATTTGTACTGCAACAGAGGATTTCAGATATTTTTTTTTTCTAGTGCAGTAGAACTAAAGCACAATAGCTGAAAGGTGAACTTTTTTGTATTTCAACATTCCCAGCCTGGTGAAACTGTTCCGCTTGCTACATGATGTTATAAATATCAAGATTAGTTTCTTCTAAAATTACCAGTGCCAGCTGCATTCAGTTTCCCATGTTCTATAGTATTTTGTTACTAATGTTCTCAGTTTAGTGCAAGGGGTTTAAAAATCAAATTACTTGCAAAAATTTCCAATATTAAAAATCTGTTTATATGTTTCCCATGTATCTTAAATATTGTACATAAATCCATTTGCCTTGCTGAGTCAAATACTCCCACTAATATCACTGTTCTCCCTGCCTTTTAACCCAATATGCTCCCATATTAACAATAACCATTTTAATTCCTTCCCTGGTGCTCAGTACCTACAATTTGGATAACTGACAAGCACTAAATTATCTGTAGCAGTGGCAGGTCTGTGTGTGCCTATAGATTTTTCAGACATGGAGGCATAAATATACACCTACAGCCTGTTTTTTAAAAAATAATCTACTGCCCTGAATTTTGAATGCAGTGGTCCAGCATGTATATTATGCACATTTTTAAGAATTTAATTGAATCATGAGCTGTATTAGTACTGCAGCAAAAAGCAGCAATTTCTGCCGTCCTGAAGTCTATGCACAATCTTGCTTTTGAACCTGTGTGTATTTAAGTTCTTCAAGCTGACATCATTTCAGTCTGGGAATCTGACATACGGCCACTAAACCAGGATTAATTGAGCACTTCTGTGCAGTACAAAACATTCTTTATATATTGACAAATATTTCTAAAAAATGGATTGGTATTTTTGCTGTTAATTGTTTCATTACTGACCTTTACCTCTGTAGACATATGCAGTTTTCGTTTTTTTGGGAGAGACTTTCAAAATATTTTTTTTTTAAGTGTCCAATGCTCAGTGCTAGCAGTGACATTTTTACAGTCTATTCAGAAGCATATATTTCACTCTTTTGTATCTCATTTCTTTCTATTTATTTAAAACAACTTAGCATGGAAAATCTTGCAGATTTAAGTGACAGTGATGATGTACAATATGCATAAAATGAGCCTGTCCCTACCCGTGGTGTGTATTGCTAGGGACTCCATTGCAATATTTACAGTTAAACTAAACTTTTTCAAATGAAGCAAAATTGCATTTGTTTTGCAGATTTGCTCATCATTAAATGTGAAACATTTCACATTTGTCTTTTTGAGTAATTGGCTTTTTAAAATGATAAGGTGCTCTGAACACTTGTTATGTGGATAGGTCTGACGTTGTATCCCAGAAATCCATATGCCATACAGACAGAACAGAAGAAAGATATTCACAAGCATGTCACAGATTGGACTGAAGCAAGCCAAAAACCAAAGTGCCATGGCATTAACAATAGCACCAGATTTACTGTCACGATTGCAATCTGTGCTGTATCATAGACAGAAGGAGAACTTTTGATAGGTAACACCTCAGTGTTTTTTAAATCTTTTTGGCAAATTATCATTTTCATTATATTTTTGCCTGCCATATAATATTATTATAATGGTATTAAGTCACTCAGACATGCACACACATGCACACGCACAAAGTTTAGTAGCCCTCAACAAAAGGGCTGATTTACCTCTTGGGCTAACTGTTCCTCAACAAAAAGGAAGGTATTTTATTAAAAAAATAACACATGTTTTAGGGTGAATCATCCATTAAACTAGCAGTGATTTTTCCCATAGGCATTGAGTTAATAAAAGCTCGGATAATAAAGTCTTAGTGAATAAAATCTTAGCTAACTTAGTTAATAAAGGTACATAGAAAAACCATGTGTACCAAATAAAGCTTGACAGCCCAGAAGTTTCCAAAGTTTGAAGGCAGGAAAGAAGCAGGGTTGGGGGAAATATTTTTTCCTGGGGTTCAATCCCAACTGACTGCATTTTCCCACTGCAAGCATGTAAATGTTTCTTTTTGACCATAAAATCGTACATTTTCTTCTCGTGTAAAAAAAAGCTGCATAAAGCAGATTTGGCAATACCATAATTCATGTTGAGCTCTGGTAAGTGCTGAAAAAGATTTACAAACTCACAGCTTGACACTGAGCCCACATGTTGGGTTGAGTAGAGAAAAAGCTCTAGAAATACTACATAGAGCTTCCTGGCAGCAAACAGAGAAACATCAGTCAATTGTTTTTTCTGAATTGAAAGCCACCTTGGGACCCTGTTGAAAATAACGTCTCTGCCTGTCTTTTCTGCAGTTTAAATTACCTGGCTGAGGGAGTTGTCCTGGAGCCATTCACAATAGGCTGTTTAGTGAAAGAAAAACACCGAAATTCTCACTTTGTATGAATTATAGATTTGAAGCACAGTTCACGTAGGAAAAGAGAATCGCGAGCGCACAGGCAAACCTACCTAAACACGAGTCTGGGTGTTGCAACCTCCTTTGCACTGGCAAATACTCTTTTTTATACTTTTTGAGTGTCCTCTTTCCATCGCAGATATCGCCCTTGTCTGAAGCCATTGGAACTACTTGAGTGAGAAACGGTTGCTTGCATAATTTAACTCGCTATGTTGCACTTAAAACTATATTGGCAGCGCAGTTGGGGCTTGATATTCTCTGAAACGTTTCAAAGTTTACAGTGGTGCTGCTGCTGTGTTTTGCATTCGCTCCCACAAAATACCATGTTGCCACAAAATGTTGTGGGAGCTTCATTTAAATACCATGAGCTGTGCACGCTTGACTGGAGCCTGGGGAAAATCAGAAATTACTTAAAATTTCGGTTGAAAGCAGAAGTGGTAAATTTTTCACAACTCTCTTTTTTTTCTCTTCTAGTTTCCAAAGGTTTGGCTGGTTTAGGCTCACTCCAGCTTGAGTGGAGCATCTACACATATCTCCAGTCTCCACTCATGATGATGGAGACATCACTAAAGATAAATCAATAGTAGCAACAGCTCAGTTCCCACTTTCCTGGACTTGCAATTCAAGAACTGCAGAGTGCTTTGTGTAGGCAGCAAACACATGTGAAGGGGTTAAAGATATGACAGGTGAATCCTTTTTTTTTATCTTGTCATGAGTGACAGCACAGTGGTTTTACCTTCCTCTCCCCCTGAGATGTGAAGGGATGTGCAGGAATTTGATATTTGCTCCCAGACCTGGGATTGCTGCTCTTTACCACTTTGGGAAGCACCAGGGTGGGATATTCCTTGAATAAACCTAATTTCAACTTTCCCCACCTACTTGCAGAGCTTTATTATCGCTCGGATCTTCAGTTCCAGAGTCAATAATTTGTTTGAACAAGTTTTCCATCTAATCATTAACACGCTTAAAGCCTGTAATGAGCTCTGTATCCATGCAAATGCATCTTTTTTAACTGCTTGCCTAGATTTAAGGGCATTGTTTCCTTGTAAAATGGAAATCAGAGCTGTTCCTCACACAAATGCCGCAGTCCTTAATAAGGGATGGATCAGCAGCTACTTTCTACGTTTATTTAATTTTAAAGTATGCATCTCTTTACATACTGTATTTGGGATATTTTTAAAGAGAAATAACATTTTTAAACTTCTATCAAACCAAATGCCTCATATTTTCCTCAACCCCTCTTAAAGTAGTCAGTGAATGAATAGCTTCAATTGAGAAATGAAAGGCATTTATAAACAGATTTTTTTCAACTTTATCAGCTGCTGCTCAACTCCCATTGTATTGATATAATGATACTTCAAGATAAATAAAGAAATTTATGACTTTAACAATTTAAATAACGAGAAAGGCAATCAGATTAAAATGGGGACCATTCACGCCCCACATGACAGCTCAGAGGACTCTAGCAGGAGAGTAACCAGCTCAGTGAAAAATCCGAAACTGTGATTGCTATTTAACACTGCAGCTTTTCACAGTAGCTCAGCACAAAGTTATTTAGCACAGGTGTTTCTGTAAGTCTGATACATTGGGAAAATTCACAAGGTTCTCCGGCTCTCTTGCTCCGTGTCGGCTGTGAAGTTGGTCCTGCGATGCAGCAAATGGGTTTCTAGTAGGAAATAGAGCGTGGAGGCAAATGAGCAAGTTCAAACACAGGATCTGATCTAGATTCATGTGCTTGGTTGCTAATTTTTGTAATGCATGACAGTAGTGAGGTGAATGACCTGTCATCGAGCAAAAGCAGCGAGAACCGCGAGTGAGTTATCGTTCGGAGTTAAGCGTGAAACTGAGATCCTGTTCCCCCCGTCCATAAAAGCAGCTTTCCAAATAGCATGGAGATCACTGATCCTTCTTTGTTAAGTGAGTGGTTTGATAAATATTCACCTATTTTAGTATTTCTCACTACTTTGTTTAGCTACGGTGTTCTTCTGTGCTTCCAGCCTGTGGGTTTGCATTTCAAAAAGAGATGAAATGGTATAATTGAATTTCTCAACACCTAAAAACTCTCAGCAATTTTTCCTCTTCTTTTATTTCTCAAGTTCTGGCAGTATCTAATTTATTGCTTAATTCTTCGTAAGGTCATTCTCTAAGTGAGTGACTTCTAGTTAATCTCAGGCATTATGAGCTTGGCTGTGATAGAGAATCAGTTCATCTGTTCCTAGAAAGAAAAGAGTGAGTTGTGGGGATTGTTGGCAATAAGAGTTTAGCTGAAAGCTAGGTACAATTTCTTATCAAGTTATTATTTTTTCCCTCATTATTTTCAAGGTAATCTGGCTGTGTTTTTACTAATACAGCCTAAGTTTAAAAAAAAAACTAAAAATCATATTTATTTCCTGGTACTGTGTTGTCCAAGTAGGTATATAAGGTTACTAGTGTGGGTTTGCTCCTAATAATGAAGGAACCAATAAGTGGTGGGAGTTTTTTGTAATTATTTTTAGGGTTTTTCCCCCTCCAATTCCTTGATGAGGTATTGTCTCCTCTCAGTTGGGCTGGAAGGTGCAGCTTTCTTTTGCTGTTAGCTTTCAAATGACAGCTAACTTTGTTGCTTGTGGTTCTGCTGTTAATTTACATGCAGCTCTTACTGACTGTCACTAACATATCTTTTGTTCCCTGAAATATTCACTCTGTGAATAAATATAACTTTTCTGCTATTTTTCGCTCAGGCTGATTTGCTCATTTCACTCTTGTGACTGCAAACAGCTCAAGCACTCAGAATATGCACGTTGCCTATTGCTTAATGAAGTACCTTGCTGAATCAGGGCTACCGTGTTCCAGCAGATGAAAGGGAAACACATAAGAAGCTCTACTGCCAGGTTCTGCTTTGAATGTTTTTCTTTTAATCAATTTTTAGACTTATTAGCATAGCGGATCACGGTTTTTGCGAAGAAAATAAAAGCTTCTAGTCTGATTCTTGAAAGTGTTGGGAAATGTTAATGTAATTGGTTCTGTTTATAGTTCAAACTCACTTACATGTCTCTGCTCATAGACACGGGTAATAGAGTCAGCTCTCCCAGCTCTGGTTTAATGAGTTAGTACCCCAAATCTTTGAGAAGTAGCTCATGGGTTTCCTTTGTCAGAGCAAAGAATCTGATAGCATTCTTAATTATCTTAGTGGCAGCAGAACAGTGCAAGGGTTAGGTCATGGATTATAAGACAGAGAAACATAACACTTATAGAAACTCAGGTCTTGAATTCCAGTTTCCCTAAGATTTTCTCTTTTGCCTCACAGTTTAATGTCCATTATGGGCTGGATGTTGTTTTGAGTTGTCTTGTGCCGCTGAGTTTGGGGAGAGGGATAATGCACCCAGAATTTCTGACATCTTGGTGAGGAGGGCAAGGAACATGTGGAGTCTGTGGGGAGATGCCCTGGTTGTGGCCCTTCTGGGCCTGCAGTTTGGGTTGCTGGATAACCCTGAGCAGTTTGGGTTGCTGGATAACCCTGAGTCTCTTGGCACATCATCAACAGTGCTCGAAAAAATGTTCAAAGGTGGCACCGTTGGACAAGGAGGCCATAATGTGTTTTAAACCACTCGATTTCCTTGCCATGTGTACTATGCATTTATTAATAACAAGAAATGGAGAAAAAATAATGGTGTTGAAGTGATTCAGATAAATATGGCCTTATGATTATGGCATGGAGGAGATGAACCCCAAATACCCAGCCATTCCTGGCACTGACAATTTTGTGTATTTTTAGATTCCCTTGTATTTAGATCCCTAAGTTCTTGAATCAGCTGTCACCCCAAACCTGCATTCTCCTGTACTGCATCATCCCAAACCTTGCAATAGAAGAGAATATCAGGTTTTCAGACACAGCATATTTAGAAAAGAGAGTGTCTGCCAAATTCCCCAAATCCACTTCCCAATTCCCCTCAAGGATCGCAGGAAATTACTTGTTATCAGTGCATAATTCAACCACAAACGTTATTGATTACCCAACCTCAATCTTTACAGTGTTGATGGCCAAATATTTTGCAATCATTCGCTCTATTTAAAACTAGATGTGATTTTTATTTTGGAAAAGTGGAGTTTTTCAGATTTCCTGCATGCCACATCACATTGTGATGTGCCTCTCCAGATTGTCCAGTGTGATAGCCAGAAGCTTGACTGACAGATGTCAAAGTTTAAATCATGTTTTAATACATGAGAAATGCCTACATGATTAAAAAAACCCCAATACTTGCAAAAACTGTAGGTATTTTTAAAATAATTTATTTGCTTTTAATATTTGGTGTTTGGTACATCCTAGTGCACGGCAGAAACTCAGACCTAGAGAGGAGTATGTGTTTCTTGTGGTTTTTTTCCTAATTTCACTGTATTTCTTAAAATTACCGAACTCATCCAAGGAGGTTCTCTCGCTTGTGAGATACATAGTCAAATGTTTCTGTAGTTTTTCACCCAATGACCTCTGGCTGACCAAAATCAGTTATTGTAAGAAATTCTCTGAGTTCTGAACTATATTCCCCCTTCCTAGAAAAGCTCCCCTTAGACGCCTATTGTGAAAAGATATTTAATATTTTGGTTATGTGATATTTTTAAATAACATTTTGAGTAACCTGCTGTCATTACTACAGTACCATGTAGAGCAGCTGATAAATTTAAAGGCCAGTGCAGTTCCAGTGCTGTCAGTGCTGTTACAGAATGTCTAAATAAAAAATCCAGGGATACTCCAACACTTGAAAACTGGTCTGAGACTATCACAACCATTTGGAGACATAGAAAGATACATTTTCTCCAAAAAACAATACTAATTTCAGAATTTAGATGATATTATGCTTTGAATTAAACTGTCTCCATACTATCTGTATTGAGATGCTGCTTGTTACTGAATATAACATCATTTCCAGATGAAATAAATATCAGGACTGGGTAAGAAAGGTTCATAGTCTGCTGGTCTTGTGGGAAATCCATTGATATCCCATCCCTGGAAGTGTTCAAGGCCAGGCTGGATGGAGCTCTGAGCAAACTGCTCTAGTGGAAGGTGTCCCTGCTCAGAGCAGGGTGCTTGAGACAGAATGATTCTAATCTCCCTTCAAACCCAGACTATTCAAGGATTTTGTGCTTTGAAAGACCGTATTTTTCTGTACTCAATAAAGAACTGTATCACCCTTAAAAGTTTCCTAACTAGGTTGTGACTCCTCAGAAACTAAAATTTAGTTTGGTTACAAAATTCATCCATCTTCATCTTAAATCTTATTGGCATCATTTTTATAAAAGCACTAAATAACTTTCAAAAATAGAAATCTTTCCAGTTGCTGGAATTGTTTGTTTTCTTGAACAGATGCAATAGCCTTATTCAAAACATTTTTCATCCTGCTTAGCTTTTCCTAATACTTACATACAAATAAAGATCTCACTATGCTACAGCAGACGTTCTGCATTGTTTGCTCCCTACGTGCAAGGGGAGATAATAACCAGTAGATTTTCCTGCCTGCACCACTCAGGAACTTGACACAGCTGGTGGAGTGTATGTACAGATCATGGACCAACTTTGATGTTGTACTTGGTTTTTAAACAATAGCTGGCATGGCCGTGCCACAGCAGGATATTGCACTTACCCTTCAGCAGACCTGTTTTTATAGAAAGGGACCTCCTGCCTTCTTGCCCCAGGCCACAAAACCCTCTGCTGTAGAGATGGTGTTTTGGATCTCGAGCAGTAGGAGGAATCTTGTGTTTCTGTATTGGCTTTTGGCAAGTTAGTAAAATTACATATGCAGCTATTTTGGAAAATGACCGCATGTTCTACATGCTCAGTACACAGGTTCTGAGTCACCAGGAAAAAAAGAGGGAAAAGAGGCTATCAGAATGGAAAGAAAATGGTAAATAATCAATGAAAATCCCATTCAGTAGTGCTGTTTCATCTCTAAGAGATGCTTTGTTCAGCAGCAGGTAGCAATCCCCACAAGAAACATCTGCTATCAGAGGATTTGCAGGTACACTTTTGTTCACTGCTCACTGAATTTGTGTCGGTATTATAATTCAGCAGGTTTCTGCTTCTCACACAAACCAGGATTAGCGCTGACTTGGGCTGGAGGGCATTCAAGCTGCTGCTCTTCTTTTAGCTATATTTCTCTGTAAACATCTAATTGTTTCAAAAAGTGATGTACAGTATGCAAAAACCTGAATTCAATGCAAATAAGCCTGTGCAGCTCTAAACTTAACAGGTGTTCTCATTAGAGTAAGTAGACAAGGAACGATTCTTGAAAGTTTTACAAACACTCATAATCACAGCCAAACACGTTACTATAAGTATAAAGACACTTATAGCAACATCTCTTTTTCCTTATTGTGCAATCTCAGCATTCATTAATAGGAGATATGCGCCAGTAAATGAAATACTAAGAGCCAATACTGGCTTCTTCCTGCAAATAATGTAGCTGTGAAATGCTCTGCTACTGATGAATAAATTTTTGGCTAAAGTAAGAGTCAACAAAATGAAATCTTTACACCCAGCACATATATATTTTAAATATATATCTTCGCCTGTGCCGAAAGCAGAGCATTCATTCTCCCTTTGATATTTTTGTTTGTTACGAGGACTTATCACGTTGAGTCTCACTCACATACATCATAAAGTGTTATAACATGCATATAAAATTGGACAGGAGAACCATCCATCACTAGGTATTGTCCAGCTGGTAAAGCGAAGAAGGACAGGACTTCTCTGAGAAACCATTGCCAATATCTCTGTGTGTGGCTGTGTAATATATGGCTTCAGATTGCAAAGGCAATAACAGTAAAATATTACCCCAAGGAGAAAAGTAGCTCGCAGTAGGTATTCATGCACTGCCTTTGGTCTTCATCCGTGGACAAAATGTGCAATTGTCTATTCCCTGACTTCCCACTATGCACAGACACGACTGAATTGTGTCTTAATTATTATCTCTTGTTTTTACCAGTTTTGGGGGTACTTTGTTCTCACTCCCCCAGTCTGGTGACTCCCATCTCCTCTGACTTTTCCTTAAAGGCTGTCAGAATTCCACCCCTCCCGCTCTGTGGCGAGGGCAGCGTGGACGTGGGGCTGGAGCAGAGGGCAGCACGGGCAGGGGGGACACGGCAGGCTGCACACAAGTGGCAGGTGTCCAGGAGGGTCATCTGCTGCCTGTCTCACATTTCCCGTTCTGCTCTTTATCCTCTGAAGGAAACCCCTGCTTTTCAGAGGCTGATCCCTGTATTCCAACTGTCTCTCACAGGGCATATTACCAGTGTAGTAAAACAGCAGGAAATACTTCCCAGGACGTTCCCTGGATGTTTAGCAGAGATTATTTGCTCTTTTTTACCTTTCCCTTTGCTCAAATATCATGTGCTTTCTTCTCACACTCCTCCAAGGCAGCAAAATCAGACCTGGACTGGTGGGTGGAGAAAGGAGAATGACAAGTTGTTCCTTGAAATCAGTGACAGCATCCCAGTACCCCTGGACCTTTCTTTCCCTCCAGAGAAGCTCTTGCACCCCCAGCCTGAGCTCCACTTCCAATCCAAGGAGTTTTGGACTCCCAGGGCTTAATGAGCTTCAATTGCCACCTCCTCTTGGTTCACTATTTCCCCTACAAGTGATAAAAATCAGTTCTTTTGCATCTGAGATTCATCACGGCCAGGAAGAAAAGGAAAAGTTTTTTCTCATAATGCAGAGAGGAGACTCTCACCTAGTTAGTATAAATGCAATTTTGCAAGTGAAATTGGCATATGATCTAAGTTTATGGCACAGAAGAAGGGAAACTTTAGGTTCAAAAATTTTTCCTTCTTAACCAGCACAGAGTCCATTATTTTGCTGCTAAATTATGTTGAAGGATTCAATCCCAGGAATTTACCATGAAAATAATTATTTGCTCTCCACTGCTACAATATAGTTTTATTTTAAAATTTACTGTTTCTTGTAAGTTCGACCCCCAAATCTGAGACAGCTCAATCCACTTTGGAGCCATTGATGTGTATAATGCCAGCATCAGTTTATTTTCACTAAGAAGCAACTCATTGTGTGTGAGGAGGCTGCATTGATATGATGACCCCACAAAGGTTCCCAGAGAGGGGATGTCCAAAGCAGTCACACCACAAGGCAGCACAGCTCGGGACATAACCTATAAACATCTGGCAGTATTCAGTCTTACAAATCCTAATATTGCAGAAGTTGTGAAAACACAGGATCTGTTTGTTGCCTCTTTGCAATCCTTGGTTTTCACAGTCATTTTTACAGAATCAGGAAAAAACAGGGTAATTAAAACATAAGGTTCAACATCTTTAGATATGTAGAACATTTTCTGTTGCCTAAAACAAATATTCCCAAAGAAAGTATAAAACATTTTTCTGACTTGCAAAGTTTTTGCAGTCTATCATTTAAATTACTTAAATAAAGGGAGCTTTACTGCTCCCAAAAGCTGAGAATATAACACCCGCCATGCATATTAGCTTGATCTTTTTGACAGACCAGAAAAGTGTTTGTGTGTGCCAATTAAAACAAAAATGGATCCCTAGTGGCTTGTTCCTCACACAACTTCTGAAGACTGCTATCATTGTATGCCGGGGTAACCCTGGATAAGGCGGCTCTCCAAAGTAAACAAACTTTTCAAAACTTTCATGACAGATGGGGGTTACAAATGCATTTTAATAAGAGAGTTGCCAAAGCAACTTTTTTGCAATCAGCATATATTTACTTAACATCTAGCAACATTGGGAACGCAAGGCAGATACTTTCTCACCAAATTTTTTAACAAATATCATTTTTTTTGAAAGATTGGTTGAAGACCTTTTCTCTCAAGCTGATATTTCCCCATCACTTCAATGTTAACTTTGCTCGACATCCAAAGGACTGTGAGATGGGTGAAGCCAGACTGTAATATGAGACAGACAATCTGCTTGATAATGAAATTTCTTTGGTAGTCATAAACATCTTAGAGTCCTTTAAGTGATTTAACTATCAGCATAACCATGACTACCTCTGTTTGATAGGCTGGCTCATGGAATGGATACGTGATGCTGAATATAAGGCAGCTCAAGACTGAGCCTTTTGTTTTCTTTTGTTTCCTTTTTTTAATATTAGCTCACTATGCTACAGCACAGAGAGATATTTTATTTATCCTCTCGGCTGCTCACTCATTCAGCATAAACATGGCCAAGAGACTGGATTATCTGTGAGAAAGAATTTAAGATCAACTTCCAGAAATGCAGTTAGACTTTTGACGTGTTCTTAAAAACTTGCATGGCTCTGTCCCAGTTTAATTCAAATCCAGCTAATTAGACCACTAAGGAGCATAGTGTCTCCCAACTTTAATTAATTCTACTTCTACTGGGGGTGTGGACACAGGCATATCCCGGGTTTATGCATTTTTTCTCAAGTTTTATTATATTGTAATGATTTTTTAAGATGAATATTTAGAGAGAGAAAATTCCCATTATCCTTTTATTTTTTTATCTTTTTTTTTTTCTTTCTTCCCAATATCCTTTCTTTTTTTTTTTTCTTTCTCTGTGACTCTTTTCACAACTTCTCTGGCCCAGCCCTGGTGGCTGCCATGCAGATGGAAAATGGGGTTGTCCTGCGTTGCATGGATAGATCCCATCCTGAAAAATTTCTTAGGAAAACAGGCAGAAAAATCCAGATTTCCCTTCATTATGAGGAATCAGATTGATTAACATGATCAGAAAAAACCCACCACTTTGTGAGAGAGCAAGGTGAGAGATGAAGGGAGCAGTGGGAAGGGAGAAGAGTGTTAACTTTGGAGCTAGAAATGCTCCAGCAACTCACATTTCCTTTTTTTCCTACACATATCAAGGGCAGCAATCCCAATGCACAGTGCAACAAGAGGAACACATTTTATTGAATTTCTGCACGCAGAGGTATCTGTCAATCCAAGTTTAAATCACTTAGTGTTCACCACAAGCTGTGTGAGTCCCAGGTGGCATAAAAATTTCTGTTTTCTGCACTGAATCTTGCACTGGATTAGCAACTGCTGAAGTTTCCACGGTCCAAAAGCATCCAATAATCCAACTCTGAACCATTGGAGTTGGTTATATGAAGCTTCACCTCGGTAGTCCAGCAATTTTTCTGGATGTCCCAGTTTCAGGGGGAGTTGAACATTGGCTTGTTTCAGTATTTGGCTGAATTAAGAACTGTGACGTGGTTTTTTGGTGTTCATACATGAGCTAGACATGAGCCATACGCTTCCTAGGCTGCTCACTCTGCTCCCTTTTTCTTGTTGCGTGGTATACACTAAAATTTTTTTTGCTGCATTTCTCCTTCCCCAGAGAATTCTTCACTTCCTGTATTAAGGTTTGTTCTTGGCATTGTCTGAAAATAGTTAATCACTGCAAATAATAGTTGTGGCCACCAGAGATGCATAAGTACACTTTGAAGTGGGTGAATCAATAGGACGGGTTTGGATTTTTGTTTTGCTGTGTGAATTTATCGCCCTTTCCCATATCTCCACAGAGTGTCTATCAGTAGGATTGCTGAAATTGCCTCCATCCCTGTTCTGCAGCTAAAATAAATTCAAGAATATCTGTAGAAGTGTATACTGGTAAAGAACTAGAGGGATAGCAGGAAGGAGATGTTTTTCACAGTGGTGCCATAGTCCCCAGATCTAACTGCAGGAAAACCATGGACAGAAAACCCTGATCTTCTTCCTGTTTTATGTCCTGTTTTCCCATTGGCATGGATATGCTGTGAAAGGAAAGTCTGTGAGACAAGCTCTAAAGGGTGATCAGTAAGGGTTTGGAAGTCCTGGCACAGCAGTATGTCCCAGAGCACAACCTAGCACGCGAAAAATACATTATTCCTAAAATTTTTAAAAAACTGTTGATCCTGGGTATCCTCCAAGGTATATTTGTATATTATAAAATGGTAATGGCATTAATTTGACACAGTGTCCTGTATTTTGTGGAGCTAAAAGAGTGCATTTCTGTTTAATAACATAGGACCTCGTTGAACACCACCTTGGTGCATCATTATGGTGACATGTATAAGAAGCTCAACCCTCCATTTGCAGCTTTGTAAGGTGACAAGAGAAACCCTTAATAAGCCACAAATAGAATACCAGGAAGTGCTTCACACCTGCCTCCCTCCCCGCTTCCCACACTGCGTTGGCAGCCCAGCAGTGCATTGAATTTAGCAGACATTTACCTGTGGTGAGCCGATATTTTCTGAGGATCAATGCTTAACAGCAGGGCTGTGCTACAGCTCACTGCAAAACTGCCATGTGAATGGATTCAGCCTTTGAAGTAATTTTTTTTCTGTGGTGCTGTAGCAAGAAAGAGAGGATTCAGGCACCCTGGCTCTCCTACCCCCAACCTGAAGGGCATGGCAAACCAGAGGGTTAATGCCAGTTGTCAATCCTCGTGGGTGTTTATTGCTGACAGTAGCAGCAGCATTCTGCCTGCTAAGGTAGTGCTAATTCTAGACTGTAGCCTTTGCAAAAATTATGGCACAGAGAGAGGGATTTCGGGAGGTATTTAAATAAGTGAAGTACCTGGCACAATGGAGTCTGGCAGCTCTGGATAGATCACTTCATTTTCTTTTTTTTTTCCCCCTCAGATTTGACTTTCATTTGTTTCCGCAGCCCCTCTGTTTATTTCAGCAGCGTCTGACACAGGGACAGTGTGTTAACAGGCCTTAATATTGAACAATTTCTGCTTGTTGTGAGTTATACATCATTTAGGGCTGTGATCATAAATAGTTCAATCACAAGGTTTAGTCAAAACCAGCATTCTTTACTGATGTCTTTTCCCAAGAGTGTTGAAAATTTGATTGTTCAAAGTGCAAATATGGTTTAGCAATCCTTTCCAAGAGTCATTTATCAGAAATCCTAAGGAGGTAATATATAAAAGTGGGATAGAAAACCTGCACATTAAATGGGATTTACCAGCCAAAGCCTTTGGAACTGCTTGCCTGTGAATGACTGGAATGGAGCAGAACAAAGTCAATTACTGACTGTAATTAAGGAGTGGATGCATTTAAACTGTAGAGAGCAGTAGCAGTCTTCTTGAAACTGTCTTGTTACTCTGAAGATTAGTCTGAGGAAAGAAAGAAAAGGACTTGAACTATATCTTACAGAAAGTATATTTTAAATGAATTCTCTTCCCTCCATTCTATGATCTGTTTTTACAGATTTGCTCATAAAACACTGATAATATATGATTATCAAAATAACACATTCAAGACAAAGAAACTTTCAACATGTATTTTGCTTTGGTCTTGTTAGCAATGGAGTATCTCTTTTGCATATCATACAGTGCAAATATTTATGCAGTGCTGAATACTTGTATTTTAATAAAGCCTGAATTTACTGAACGGAAGGCTGAACTATGCTGTGTCCTTTTTAAGCCTTCAAAATACAGTAAATCTAATTACATATGTTGCTCTTACTTTGAAAATGTTATTCCATTTTATAATTTTAATAATGATTTGTTTATACTGGGAGAGAGGCATTAGATTGAATTGTTGCCTCTGTTTAGTCTAATTCATATCTGCATGTATACATTAATAAATTCTGATATCATATCATACATTTTGAGCCCAAACCTTGCCATGTGAGCCAGGCACAGAACTGGAGGTCAGCGCTTCCTGCTGGTCACCTTAAGCTGAATTTGGGCTTTTTATTTCCTTTTGGCGAAGAGAAGGGTGAGTGTGTGAGTGGTGATTTACGTTATGGCCATGGACTAATGAGGGAATTGAGATTTCCCTGGTAAATAACTGTCCCTGGTGCTCGGGAGCAGAGGGGTGCCTGGAGTTGGCTCCCCGTGGGTGCAGAGGAGCTGGGATGAACATCTGCAGCCAGGCAGCCCTGAGCCCACACCAGGGGACCATTCCCACGTTCTCAGCAGCACTCCCACAGGATGTCTCCGCTGGAGCTGCACTGACGGGATTTGCTTTAATGCTGATGACTTTGGAAACCTTCCTTACAGGCATTTCCTCAATAAAGGGAGGGTTACAGGACAATTAATGCGACATTAGGCTGCTGGTTTTTGGTTTGGGTTTTCTTTTTCCTGGTATTATTTCAGTTGAGTACCCAGGCTGGTGAGGATCTGCTGTTTCTTTTTTGCTCAGTAAAAACTCCTGATGGGGGGATGCAAGGAAACAGTAGCACTTCAAGTCAATATATTTACAGAAACAAAATGTGTCAGGTCATAGCTTTGCTTTTTCCCAAAGTTTAGTCAGAAGGAAATCCCTGTTGTCCACTATGCTCAGCCAATCCCCTAAAAATACCTGAAAAGGTTTTAGTGCTGAATAATCCCATGTTCCAGTGGACATTCCAACATTCAGATTAAACTTGCATCCCCAACACACCAAGACCCAAGTGTTCCATTTCCACGTGTGGGCAACACCGAATTTTACACAAGCAGCTTTTACCAACAGCAAAATAAGAACAAAACTTGGGTTCCAGAGCTGGCAGGAGCTGAGCGATTTTGGAGCATGGGCAGAACGAACTCCTGCCCCTTCCAAAACGTGCTAGTGATGTAGCCCTCGGTTGAGTTGTCTGCAAACACAGAAGGATGCTGTGCCCAGATGATGCTCCACTGCCACGTGCACCAGGAATCTGTAGAATAACCCTGGGACAAAGCTCTGCACAGCTCTGGGCCTCAGTTTTGCCATCTGTGAAATGGTTACTTCAACCTGTTGTGGGAAATACCTGGAGATTTCCTCTGGTGGAATGTGTATGTGTGTGTGTGTATATATATATATATATGTATGTATGTATAAAATACAAAATTATGTATCATTACTATCCCAGTGGTTTACAGAAGTTCAGACCAACAGCATATACATACATATTTCCACCAAATATTAGGTTAGGCAGTGAAACAGCATTATCAGGGGATTGAATATTCTTTTGATAAATATTCCCAGTGAGTGGGTCAAAAATGTAAATCGACTTCTATTCAGACAAACTGGGGATTTTTTTTTTTATGATAAATGGGCTCCTAATTACTCTGCTGCAGCCATCTTTGATGATAATTTCTTTTTTTTAATGTGAAAGAGTGACATTATTAATTTTACCAAAATGTTTGGAAGTGGGCTGGGAAATCATAGGTAAATAAAAATTCAAGAATGGAGGTACCAGACAGAAAAAAGCAATACTAGTTAAATAAAAATGGAAACTGCAAATGGCAGGAAATAATTTTCATGATGCATTCACTTCTTTTCAGGGTGCTTTGATTTCACTTGAACTGTGTCTTGTTGCACCGAGTTTCCTGGCTTTTCTTAACTTCTGTCACATATCCATTATTTCTGCACTATTTGTGCTCGGTGGTTGCATTGCTGAGACAATATCTCGTTTGTTGTGACATATTCAAAACAGTTTTCAGACAGAGGTTCAGAACTCCTCGGTAACTCGGCGCTCCAGCAGACAAATCTCGGTAAAAAGGACGAGCAATTGGGGGGAAAGAGAGGGGAAACAGGAAAATCATCTGCCTGGTGTGTGCTTTACTCACCTGTGTGTGCCCATGCCCTCCCCAGATCACGACAGTGTCAGGAAATGAGTTCCTCCTCCAGTCGGATATCGACTTTCTCATATTGGATTGGTTCCACGCTATCAAAAATGCAATTGACAGATTGGTATGTATTTGTTTTGGCTGTTACCTTTATTAATTAAGATGTAGCAATTTCAACTTCATTTGCTCAGGCATCTCTACAGGTTTTAGGCAGTCAGCAGCTAGCTAGACATTCCTTTCTCTGAAGGATATAAAAATATGTATGCAAATCTACTAAAAAATGTCAGATAAACAAGGTTGTTGCACAAAAATGTCATTTGATTCTTGCCTCGAAATGGAACGCTACATTTATTTCTCTGAAATAACAAGGACGCTGGCTTGCTGAGGGTTGTAAAAGCACACAAGCACTTAATAACTAATGAATTTTTGCATTTTCTGTTTATGCAGCCTACAGTATATAATCTTCAATAGAACTATTAATACATTTGAGCCTTTTATGAATTTTTGTATTACTTATTCACAAGAATAACACTAGCAAATAATATTCCTTTGTAACTGATTGCTGGTATTCTCCCAGGAAGACTGGGGGTTTTCTACTAGAAGTAAGCGGGGTTGCGTTTTATTAAAACAGTTTTTAATTACCAAACCAGCTTCAGCTGTAGCTTTTTCTTTCTTTTTTTGCCACTCTCAGTACAAATTCCAAACATCTTCCTCCTATCTGTGCCTGATCCAAGAACATTTTCTTTTTTTTTTCTTTTTGAGGGCACTGACTTTCCTTGTTCACTGCAGAATCTGTTGAGAGAAAAATATCCCCATTTCTTGCATTTTTCAGAGGTTTCAGTGCAGTGGAATCTGCAGCCTCTTTGAAAGGGTTAATTTGAACAGAGCTACTGTTTCCTTAAAGAGCTACAAACATTCTATTACCCTGAGGCTATAATCAGCCAAGGAAAGTTTGATCTGATGATGTATGTCTTCATATTGTGCATTTCATTGGGTGTGTGAGGATATTGATATCCAACTAAAGATTTTGGGGTGGAGTTTTCCATGGAGACTCGGAAAAAAAAAAATTTTTTTTGGCATATTATTCAGCTAAACATCTAATAAACCTGATTTTATATCTATATCTTTATATAGGTAGATTTGGATTTTTTAAATTTTTTTTTTTTTAGTGTAGCTGAAGTAATATTTTGGCTTCAGCAGCCCTGAGCACGCAGAGAGCCACAGCAGCTGATGGGGCACAAGTGGCCCGTGGCTGGCTGGTGCTGGCCAAGGTCCGAGTGCGCAGGACAGGATGTCACCACGCACCACTCCTGGCCACTCCGTCCCTGGCAGCTATTTCAGTCCTCAAACTCTGAACGAGTGTGAAAAGCCTGGCGTCTTTCCAGGCTGTTGGGATGGCTGAGTCTCACCTGACCAAATGCCACGGGAGGAGACGTGGCTTCAGCCGAAACAGCGTCTCCTTTCTTTCGTTCTTTTTTTTTTTTTGCTTTTTTCCCTGTTCATTTTCACTTTGTCTGCCAGTGAATTAGAATGAGAGAAAAGCCCCCCGACTACTTCTTAAGCTTAAACCAGCAGAATTCAACCCCAAATTTGCAATGATGTTTGAAGTAATTGTGTTTGCAAGAATATTTACTGTAACTATCTAAACCAGAAAGGCAATTTAAACACCCTTCCTCCTTGCCAGCATTTGAAAGTAGCCTGCAATGTGGAAATAATTTTGGTCCCTAAAGCCTAAAGAAGCAGGCCTTTTGTTTTCCTCACTTAAATGGGAATTTATCTCAGAAATTAGGATCAGTCTGTCAGGGCCATAAAAGCTTTGCCATATGACAAATTTTGCATTACACTTTCCTTAAATTATATACTCCCTGCACACTTGCTCTGTGTGTGTCTGTGAGCTTCTGTACTGGCATTCTGGAATCTCTTGCTTCATTCTTACAAATAATAATTTTATTAAAAGCATACACATATGTATATACATATATATATATTCTTTTCCCAGCCAAAAGAACAGAGAATTACATCGAGAAATTTGGAATTCAAACTCAGAAGATCCTCCAGCATCGAATTACTGAATAACTTAGACACTGAATCCAAAGAGCCAAAGCCTGAACACAGAAAATCTTTAAGTAAGGCTTTTTTCTTTCCTCATTTTTCTTTCTTTTTTCTTTTTTCCTTTCTTTTTAAAATAACTATACCATTACAGGGCAAGATAATTTTTATTACTTGCAGAACGTAAGGAAGATCACTGAGAATTTTAAAGCTGAATATGTTCTGCACTGATATACATAACTTGCATTTAAGTAAAGACAGTTACTGGCTCCACACTTTTAAAGGGTGACACGCTCTCCTAAGCAAAATAAATTTGTTTAGGAGCAAAGACATTTATTTAAACCATTTATTTTTAAAAATAAGCAACATGAGCCCTGTGTTAATGGTCTGTTGCAGTTGCTTTGTTTCCATTTTAGTAAAATACCTCAAATTGCCAGAGTAATTTTGTGTGTTGTGTATTTATACACTGAATTGCTGAAAGAATTGACATATTCTCTGCAGCCAACAATCAGTGATGTATCTATAATTTTATAGAAGATAAATTCCAGGGTTTGGCGTTGATTTTTGTCAGTGTGCTTAGAAAAGAAAGTGATCTAAAACTAGTAGGGGTGTGCTTTGCTCCTCTGAAAAGACTTTCCCAGTTTGTGCCGAGATGCTCGTGAGATCGTGGGCAGCAGCCTCAGGAGCTGGTGCTGACCCTGAATCCCTCACTCAACATTTTTTTAGCTTCACCCTCTGCCTTGAATTTTTGTTTTGCTCCTTTGTTTGGCGGGAGATTCACATCCTGCTCCCGATGTCAGCGCTGTGACAGCCCCAGACTGGCAAGCTGCTTCGAGGCACCTTTAGGTACCAGAGGGCTCTGTAGGAATTCGTCTGCATTTCAGTGCAGGATCAAAGCCTGATGTTAGGAAAAGGGCTGGATTAGAAAGACCCAACTTAGCTGTTTTAAATGATAATTATACACACAATCATAAATACATGCACACATGCGTGCGCGTACACACAAATAGAGACTCATTAAATAGTCTCTTTTCGCAGACCACAGGATTTTGGGGTTTGTTTTCTTATTATCTTGAAGATGTTTCTTTTTTTTTTTTTTAAGGGTTTTGT
>VXBU01005406.1:297834-405911 GCA_013400315.1 Bombycilla garrulus
TTTTTTTTTTTTTTTTTTTAAGGGTTTTTGGGTTTTGTTTTTTTTTTTTTTTTTCTTCTCCTTTGTGTTATAAAATATAAAGTAGCCTGAACACGGCTTGTGAAAAATTGTCCCAATATCTTTGCACTGGGTGTTGTGTTGCATTTCTCAGAGGAAGAAAAATAAGACTGAGAACACAGTGAGTTCTGAGGGTCTGATTCTGCTCTTATTGTAGCTAATAGCAAAATGCCCATAAACTGTCTCAGCACTCAGGGAATTTTTATTTATTTATTTAGACTTCTCACATATCTTTAAATGATAATTTGTCAGACAAAACAGAAAAAGTGACTATGAGCAGTGACAGAGACTTAGTCTATGTTTCTTTTCAAACCTTAGAGAATCCTGAATAACCTCCGTTTTGTTAAAGGCTATTTAAACTATTAAAAAAATGTGAAAATATCTGCTGTGAAATCTCACTGAATCGAAGCTTGCATTTAAATACTGTAGATTGGATTGCTTCTAAAATATGTATTCAGAACTTTTTTTTTTTTGGCCCCTTGAGATCAAGCAATTATGTGGAATTAGAAAAATCATATTATTCACTTACTTATTAGTAGTCTAAGCACAAACTGTATTGTCAGTTTTCTGCCTTTGGCTTTCTGTGCCCTTAATGTTCACACAAGTATCGTAGCCAGAATTATCGGCAGCTAGAGCCAAAATTGCTTTAAAAAGGCATGAGAACTGGTAATGACACATTGTTAGCAGTTAACAGGTGGTCGTTTCATTGTCCAGTTTGACTGCAGAGCACAAAGATATGTGCAATATCTGCAAGCGTGTTTATAAAGTTCTTGCAAAGTTTAACGATTTTATAATTTTATAGTGCTTTTACGTTATTGACTATTGCCAGTGCCAAATCCAAACAAAGGAGATTTTTTAATGATGCCTTAGAACTCCTCCAGTTTAACAAAGAAGATGAGCAACTGATGTGTTAGCAGCCCACCCCCTCCCGTTCTGAAAACCTTTAATGAAATATTCAGACAGCTCAGATTCATTTGTATTTACCTTATCTACATCGTAGGGGTTGCAAAAAATAGGCAGTTTTAGACTTGATACTGCTGTATCATTCGGCTTTTTTGGGGTTTCTTTTTTTGCAGTATGAATATATAAAGGACAGGTACATTCTAACCAAAGCACTTCAGTAATTTACTCTTTAATTTAAAACTGGGGAGGCTGTCCCTAGAGACTTAGCAGCAGGAATTTGGTTTTTATGTCTAATCCTAATTGCTTTTGCTTGCACTACAAGGACAAATGGTAATTCTCTGTTATGCTTTTTGAGCTGTAGACACTGATTTCATTGAAAATTGGGCTCAAACTGCCAGGCTCAATTTCTAAAATTCAGAGAGTGGCCGTTCTCTTGGTCACGCAGCTTTTCAGTGGCTTCTCATCCAGTCTGGTTTCAACTCATGTTCTAATTGAAGTTTTCTTGAGCTAAGAAGAAACCAAGAATGGCCTTGGGGAGTGTTACCAAAATATGTAAAACTGTGATCTTGCTCTCAAATACATGGAAAGAGATGACTTTTTATTTTATGATGTCAGCTATTTCACTGATATAATTTCTGCAGCTGATGCTGGTCAGAAATAACGTTTTTCACCCCAGCAGCCTCCTCCGTTAGAAGAAGGGTGCATTTTGCACAAAAAAATCCCTTGCAGCACCTCTTCTTTTAATGCAAAGAAGTGTTATTCTAAACAGATAGTTTTAAAAATTAGAATCAGACTTCCTAATTTACAAGTAATTTAGTTATCATTCATTCATATAATAGGGGTATTTTTGGGGGGTTTTTGGTTTTGTTTTTTTTTCTCATAATGTTGCCAAAAACCCCTCCTAATTAGTACTGGTTATAATTGGGCCCACTGGTAGGTGGTCTGCTACGTTAATTTTACATCCCATGGAAGCGGGTACCCGGGTTACTCTGCAAGCAGAGACGCTGTTGTGGTGTATGGGAAGTAGGGAAAGAATCTGGGATACAGGGAGAGGGTCTGTGCAGCATGAGATTCCCAGGAATTGTTCTTCTCTCCAAAACACAAGGGGCCTTACAGAGCGTGTAGCACAGGAGCTGCCAGGACAGCTCTGTTTGGGCAGTGGAACCAAATGGGTGCCCTCAGCTAAGCTCAACCCTTCCTCTCCTGCCCCTGCACCCATCTTGTGGTTTGCGTCCTCTGGGCCATTTGTGGCCATCACGTGGGAATTCTGTCCCTCAGGAGTGACCTCTTGTGGAAGATCCGGGGCTGGAGTCGCTATTGATTGTCGGAGGGGATCAATTCCCCTCCTGCTCCCCCTCTCCCGGATGGAAACAAACAGCTCTGCAGTAGGAAGAGTGCCCTTTGGCTACCGTATCAATCTGAGGGCTGCTCTTGTCAAAATGCGCAATCACAAGCTTGATAATGCAATCCATTCCCTAAGCACTATATTTCCAACCTGTTCTCCATCATTTCCTTATGGCGTCACATTTACTCAGTTCATCACATTCTTATTAATATTTTAGGTTTCCTTGAAAGTGATGGAATTCTATTTTTATTACAAAAGCAACAAGAATAAATACTAATTGTTGTCAGTTATTTCCTTATGTAGTGGGAACAGTAATCTGTTCCTCAGCTTTAGGTTGCCAAAGCAAAATAATGAAATATTTTAGACATTTAAAAAAATCTGTGATATTAGATAAATGCAATTTGATCTCCTTGTTTGCCACATAAAAGCTGGAACTGCCTGAATTGATAAGATTGAATTGCATTATTTTTATTGTTTCTACTCGCATATTTTTCCCTTATCTTCAAGAACACTTAACTTGAAACCCAGTGGTTAGTCATGCAGCCTGGAAAATCTCCTCCATGTTTGAATTCAAGCTGGAGGTGCCACAACTCCAGCACTGGGAATTTTTAAAAATGTATATGTGTGCAAAGGAGCATCTTGGTGAGTTGTGGCAGCATTGTTGCTATTCATGCTCATTTCAGTATCTCAGTAAGAGTGGTTGGGGACCCCAGGCATCGTTGTGCCAGACACAATGTGATACCAAAGTAAGACAATTCCAGCTCTCAGCCCCAGTGAGGACAAGCTGCAACAGGTGGGAGAAAGCGGACAAAGGCAGGGGGTGGAAGGAAAAGTTGACAGCAAAGCCGACATGTCATGCATATTAAACAGCAGGCTTGGGATTCCTTTCCTCTCTCCATAAGGATCAGGGTCTTAGCACCCTGGCTACCAGCCAACTCAAATAATGATATTTTCCTTACCTAAACTCCTCTTGGAATTTCCACAGGGAGCAATGGGTCTTTTCGGCAGAAAGGGTGAAGCTTTGCCCTTGGGATGCCACAGCCTTTGCACGTTTCCCTAGGGAATGGCCTCGTGGCAGTGTCTGGGAATACACCTCCTAGCATCTTTTAAATCAAGGGAGAAAAGGAAAACAACCTCTGGATCATAATTTCAATTTGCCTTCGTAGGTATTTGCTACAAAGTCATCTGGGCATTGAAATCTGCTTTAGTGTTGTAAAAGACAGTTAAATTCAGGAGCTTATAGTCCTTAGGACTGAACCATGGACTGTGTGCTTTAAAATTGCCCAAAATTGCTTTTCTTCTTTCGTTCACTTTTCTTCAGAAGGCTGAAATTTGAAACTTGAGATGGTATGTATTTATCCCTAAGCAATTACTAAAGCATCCAGAATCCTTTCTGAAGGCAGTTCGCTAAATAACTGAGTCAGTACAATGAGTGTGAGGGGAAAAAACATCAGCAGAAACTCATTTTGGTCATTTAATGGGCATGGTGGAAGAAATGGAGAATCTGATGGAGCATGAAAACTTCCTGGCTCCACATGCTACTTGGTCCTTCCCTGGCTAAAGCTTGTTTGAGGGTTTAAAGATTGTCCCTGCACAGGATTGGGAATTTCCATGGCAAAGGCTTCCTGTCTGAGGCTGTTATTTCTCTGAGGAGGGAAAGGATGGGCACCAGGGCACAAACACATGGATTTGCATGGTTTTAGTTGTGTAATAACAGAAGGAAAAAAAAAAAAAAAGAAAAAAAAGCCAGAAATTTATTTCTTGGAAACATCTTTTAAATATCCTAGAAAAAGGCACCATAACTACGGGCAGTGCTGAGAGGAGCCTGTGAGAGTTTTCTGTCTTCCTCTCTAATACATGAAGGGGATTGAAGGTTGGGAGACCACATCTTGGGATGCAGAGAGAGGTTTTACGGCCCAGCCAAGGTTTTCGAGGGCTGGATTCTGTGGTAGCTTATCTAGTCCTTGATCCACACAGGGCCACGTCATTGCAAAGGGGGCTAATTAACAAGGGCTCTGGTGGAGTCCCTATCCCTGGAAGCAATCCAAAAAGATGTCGTTATGGCCCTTGAAGTGATCCAAAAAGATGTGGCTACGGCCCTTGAGGACACGGTCTGGTGGTGAACATGATGCTGGGTTGGCAGTAGGACTCGATGATCTTAAAGGTCTTTTCCAACCTTCATGATTCTAATTAGAGCCACAGAAGTTGGAAATCACTCCATTTCTTTGTTAGTTCTGATGAGGTCTGAATTCTTTCCCCTTCCCAACCCATTTATTTCAGTTAGATGTGAAGTTCAAAGCCAAATGATGCTATTTAGGGACTATTATTGTATTACAATGTTAATGTTTTGTATAGGTCAGTTTTATTACTTTTAATAAAGCCAAGAAACATAAAGCAATAATGTATATTAGTGCAGCATTACCAATGGCAACAATTAAAACAGAAAGCAAAATGAAAACTAGCTGCAAATATATGCAGTTTCCTACTGCAATGTTAATTTTGTCACTCTGCACCTTGTATGTTTGTGGCATTTATTTTTATTGCATCAACGGGAATGCACTCAATGCACTCAGCTTCAGGGACTAAAAAAAAAGCTGAAAAAGAAAATGTAACATGCTGGGTTTGCAGAGTGGAATCACTCATCTGGACTACAGGGACTAAATTTTTTTTTTTACATATTTGTACTCTTATGTTTCTCTGCCACATTAAGTATAGGTATGCTCTCTTCTTAAAACTTAGCAAAATACTGATTCAGCAACAAAGAAGTAATAATATTGGCATGTGGGAAACAAAACATGCCAAATTGAGAAACAAATTGTGTCACTTCTACTGATAATAGAAGATTATGTTGCACTCAAAATCACAACTGGCTGTGACTAGTCCTAAAAAAATTTACATTTTTTCCTGAATTTGAATATCCTGTTTCCATCAATTATAATATAATGTTTCCTTAATTCTTTGTTTTAGTTCTGCTTCACTCTCCAAAATCCTTCTAGAGTTTACTATTTGGGTTGAAAAAGCATATTTTTAAATTGGGCATATCCAACTTCCATATAAACATTTGGCAGGGAAACCCATGCATGTTCACTTAATTCATTTTTATTGAACCAAGTCCAGATTTTTAGCCAGGAAAAAGTTAGATATTAATCATATCTGAGCAGGATCATTAAATTTTCCTTTACCTACTAGAACAGCAGGGTCATTATGGAACCACGAGAAGTTAGCTCAATTATTAATCTTTACAATTACATAAAAGTGATCATTTTTATAGTACTTAAGAGTAGCTCTAACCCATTACATGAAGAGTATGTGGGAATATTAGAATATAATATAATGTATTATTATAGATGTGACCTGTGACTCATTGGTCTGCTCACTGACACACAACTCCCTGGAAAAGTTATCTGTTTGAGCTTGGATAATCTTTAATTGTTTCACAGTCCTTGTGCTCATTTATGGGGCATACTTGTAAATAGAGAGCTAGTCACCAAGTTATTAATTACCTCATTATTACTTAATTATCACCATTGCATACTTCATTTTTATGGGGAATTATATCATAAAAGAAGGTATTTTATGCTGCCCACCACAGTTAAGTATGAATGACAGCGATAGCTAATGTAGGATTGAGTTAGTTAAAGAAAATCAATCAGAAATCCTCACTATAGATTACTATCCAGTTTCTTCTGCCTTTTCCAGCTAACACTTCTCATCCTTGACTTTGAAACCCAACAGTTTAAACTCGGTTCTTGTTTCAGTGGACTAATCCCCTTTCATAAATCATGTTCAAGTGCTGAAATAATTTGCACATCGTTTAAAGAGTATTTGCTTTGAAACATTCACCTCAAGCCCTTCTGTATATCCTTTCTCTCTAAAGATTTGTAGTATTTGTTTTGTTCTCTGAGGTATAAAAGACCTGGGTAAACTTTATTCCTGTTGTTTCAAGATTAGTGAAATAAAATGCATATTTATTCAACTGGGACTGAAAGGAGCTTTAGTAAAGACGATCATACATACGACCCAGGGGAATGTTATAATACAAAATGTCTGTCTTAAAATCTCTTTAGGTTTGTTCAAAATACTACTGAAGGACTTAAGTTTAAAGAATAAAAAAGGAAAAGGTTACAAATCCATATTTCTTCTTTGTTCCAAAGGAGAGACACCACGTATTTTTCTTAACAAAATAAACTCCTACATGTGCACTCTAGATGGATTTGATACGGAGGCAAGTAGACTGGATATCATGTTTGTTTTAAGTCTTTTCTTCCTGAACCACAGACACTGACACAGTCCTTAAGACAACTACATTTTGGAAAAAATGCGTGTCTTTTTCAGGCACACACTTGCTTCAGAAAAAGCAATCACAAACAAATAATGAGATTTTTAGGCATTATTGGAGCCAAGCATTTGGGCTTTTTCCATGCACTAAAAGTGAGGTAGACCCTTGTAATGAGGAACCTACTCTGACTCTGCCACTTCCGAGCCCAACTACCCAGCTTGTCTTCTTGTGCATTGGGGCAGCCTTTTAGCTCCATTACAAGTAGATCTCTCTTTACATTAAGTATCAAAACTAAGGTTTTATGTAGATTGTACAAAATGCCACAATTTTTATAGTTGAAAGCAGCTCACCGTGCAGGCAGCTGCCTCTGTTCAACCTTCCGTCACCATGTGTCAGTGGATCTCCCGGTTTTGCCTCCACAGGGAAGGAATACGAGGCTGACAACAGATAACACCTAAAGAGATGGAGGCGTTCTCACTGCAACAGGGAATATTTTAGACTGCAGTCTTTGGAGAGAGGTCAGAACCAGAGCAAGTGAGCAGGACTTGCTGAACTTTTTTATTCAGGAAGAGCCAGTCCAGTCCCTCACTCCTCTCAGCATAATTTTGAACCTTTCATGGTATTTATTGAAATAAGTCCCCCTATTGGAAGGTTGTAGCCAGAAAAATGAGTCTTGCACCATACTGTATCCTGAGGTTTTACTATTATTTCTAACTAATCTAGATGCAAACCTCATGGTATTTTGGGAGGAATGTGACAGAAATAAGGAGGTTTTTAGGTTATAAAAGTCTAAATTAAACTCAGAGAGACTGTACGTCAGGCTCTAGACAGGAATGCCTACTTTCCAGACCCACCTTTTTCCCTGAGGTAAAATCACTTACATATTTGGACCTTCTATCTAGAAGGATCTATTTAATTTAAATTGTGACACCCAATGCCCAATATTTAAATATAAATTTAATGGTACTCTGTCCTGGAAAGGGTATATTAGTAGAATTAAAAAGGAATGTGTTCTGTAGGATCTCCTCTTTGCTCCACCAGCTGCCTGCTGCCGAGCTGGGTAAACATTTCCTGGCTCTGCAAGCCGAAGGGTGGAACATCACTGAAGGGTTAAATGCTGTATTGTTTCTCAATTAAGTAAAAGGTTCCAACTAGCTGGCTTTAAATATTGATGCTGAAGAGAGAGCTATGACATACGAGCAGCTCCCCTCACCACCGAGGATATTTGGCTCCATTTAATTAATTCCATTGGCCATTGTCTTAAGTGCGCCCAGGATTCACCCAAGAGGAATTCACTTGCGTTGCTGTTATTGAAAAGTGTAACACAGCATTATCTGCCTCAGACAGACTTTTTGTAGCATTGAATCAATTCCCCAGTTCTTGAAAACAACTACCTCATTTGATTCCTTTCATAATTAATGAAATTCGGTAGTAATGCTTTTGCCCCTCAGCTCAGGCTGGAAAAATGTTCCAAAACTTCAGTTTCCAAGCTGAAAGCACTCTAATTTTCAGCCTAAATGGACTTGTGGTACAATTGTGCTCTTGTGGCAACATTTAGCCTGCTCTTCATTTTCAGCAGTTCTGCCTCAGGTGTACCACCCCCTGCTTGGGCTGATAACTAGGCCAGCCAAGATTTTGTAGTCTTTCCTACCATAGGGTGCTGCTTTTCTTTTTACTGATCATCTCAAATAACTCCTTTTTGAATCTCTTTCCCTTTCAGTCGGTGTTTCTTGCACAGATATTCAAGTTTAGGACTTCTCACAGACTTGGAAAGCAGAATTCAGTCTCCCGTGTGGAAAAGGCTCACCTGATACAGATTGTGTTTATCTCTTTCATTGCCACTTTTTTAGACATTAAAAGTAAACAACCAGGACACGTGGATTCTGCTGTCCTTTAATCTCTTGCATCCAATGCATTCGTTATGAAAACTAAAGAGCAAACTTGCCTTAAGCCTTTTCACAGCATATAAAATATGTTCCTACATGTGATAACAGTTTTTGTAATTAATTTTTAAGGTGTTCAATTTAAACAAAGAAGTAACATTCTTATAAAACTGAGCAACTCTTGGCAAACAGCACATTTAAAATAAATGAAATTAAAACATTTAAAAATACCCCAGTGCTAATACATTTGAAAAAAAGACCTTTGGAGACGAAAAAGGATTATGATGGAATTACATTAAATACAAGGAGACACTTTATACAGAACAGAGAAATAATTTTAAAGCATACAGGTACGAAGCCCTACTAGAGAAAGCTTTACAGTTAATATATTTTGCAATCACATGGTGATAGTACATTTTTTAGTCACTTCTGCTGAGGAAGGTTATTCTTCAGCCCAAGGACTCAGGGCCTAAGGGAAGGTGGCCAGATGTGGGCAGGGCAGAACAGGAGGGCAGCCAGATGCACGTTGGATCACTTGTCATTTAGCAGATTTTGGGGCACAAACTTATAAATCAGGGAAAGATAGCCTTTATCTTAGTGAGTATCTATAACAAAACACTTCATTCAAGGTGAAGTGGATCATGGTTGATCCACATCACTTTGTGCTCACTCCTTCTCAGACAGACTGACTGTGACCTACTCGGAAAAGGTAATTTTTTTATTATTTTTCTCAGGAATTAGCTGGCTCCTGAGTAGCACAGGCTTTCCCTTGAGAAGTGGTACTGGAAGAACCAGAAAGGTGACTAAAATTTAAACAGTGCAGGTGATGAACTCAAGATCACTGATTGACTATCTTCTATCCAAGCCATAGATACATTCACTTAAACCAAACTCCTTGTCTCATTTCTATGGTTTCCTAGAAGTACAGAAGCTCCTGAAAAGATAGTCTTTGCCTATATATTTCTGTTAAAACACATATTATAACCTCTTTCTATTTAAAATTAAAGACTATTATTTTAGGGTGTCATAATGCTCCTACCTTCCTTTCTTCTTTTGAAAGTATTTCAGTTGATGTGTTTGAATGAAAACCAAAAGATAGCATTAAAAAACTAATGAATAAATAATGAAAACACTGTAACACCTGTATTATTATACAGTGTTATCTGAAGATCATTCAATACAATGCATCAAGGGTAGAACTGAGATTAAGGCACAATTACAAGCAGTGGAATACTTGATTTATTGTTTTAACTTTGCTTTTAATGCAAGATACACAGTAATTTCTGAATTGACATTTGATGTCTGATTTAAAATATCTTTTGTTTTGGCATCTGATGGTTTGAATTGGGGGTTCAATTGTGAGAAAAGCAAATTTTTTCTGTTATTTTCACAGTAGATGGAGGGATAGAGGCAGAAGAAAAGGTGAGGGAGAGGCTGAAGAAAAGATGATTGAAACATGGTGGCATGGGGAAAGGGAAAGAAAATGAGAGGATCCTGAAACACCATAGTTTGCTGCATCATTTGTCTGAATTTGGTTTCTTTTGGGGTACTGTAGCAGATACTAACTGCTGAGTGAGAAACAGTGCCAGGCAAGGCAGAGCAGCAGTCTCAACTTTTCTAGTAGAGTTTTCTAAAAATGGTTTGTTTGGAGAATGTGAAAATGGAGAGGATCCATTAGAATTATATTTTCTGTTATCAACATGGAGAATGCTAACTTAGAGCATAACAGAGCAAGTTATAAACAGAGAGCAAGTTTTTTAACTGGTGAGTTCTGACCCAGAAAACTAAGTTGGCAGAATTCACCTTTTCCAAACAATTGTTTATTTGGAATTCATTTGTAGCTGCCCAGCTCGAGTTACAGGTCATTCACAGTAATAAAGCTTTCTAATTCTGTCACAGAATATTCATAATGTCTTTAAAATACTCAGCTGGATAATGGTCCCCAAGATCTGGACAGCAAGACTTCAAAAGGCAGAGTCCTCTGATCTCCAGTTTCCTTATTCTCTCTAAGCTTGGAAGGTTTCAGCTATCAAGTTTTATTGGTTGATAGTCTAATTGCATTTGTATTATCTTTCCCCTTAATATTATTTTCTTTTCTCTGTATTGGATTTCTTCCAAATATTACTGCGACCATGAAGCAGTTTTCTGAAATGTTTTGCTTTCGCTTTGATGCTTAACTGCTTTACACGTGAGCGCTGCAATAAGGTGCAGGGTTCTGATAATAGTTTTCCTTCTGTGAGGAAAAGTTTCCACAATCTCCTGTACTTTGCTTATATTTGATAGAGCCTTCAGTTTGAGGCTTTTCATGGACAAGATAAGGTTTGGTTAAACATCTGAACTTTTGAATGTTTATCTGAACTAGATTCAACCCCTAAATTTGTCCATCATTAGTTATTTGGCTTTGCTTTTTTGAGACTAAATTATGCTATTAAATATGTTCTAAAGTAGGTTAAGCCCCTGTGCAGTTTGTCAGCTGGAACATTAATTTTAAGGCTAAAACAGTCTCCTATTGGCTCTTTTTAACATTTTGTCTGAATTTTGACCATGGCTGGTCAAACAGAGAGTCAGTGCACCCATGCAAACCCCACACGTAGCTGATTGAAGTGTCTCAGAGTTGTTGTGATGACTGGCCTGATTTTATTTCAGGAAAATATCCTGATAATTAGTAACTATTTGCCTGCTCAAGCAGCTTGTTCCAGTGCAGCTGTTCTGGAGACTGGATAAAGCACTAAATGTCACCACATGCCCTGCAGTATCTCTGGAGGTGTCCCACTCCGAGCCCCTGCACCAGGGTCAGGATGACTTGGGGTCCCAGCCACAAAATACATGGCTAAATAAACCATCAGCTCCTTTCTGGATTTTTCTTTTCCTCCCGTAATTCTCCTGTCTCAGTCCAACAGGAGGATGACCCACAGCACATCTCACAAAGCACCTTCTTCGCTCACAGCCGTTATAAGGTAGCCTCACAAAAAAAGCTGTAGCCTGCTTTTGGTTCACTTTGTGGGGTTTTTTTTATTTTCTGCAGATCCTAAATCACCTTTAGGGAAGCTTTTCCAGTGTTCTCACATGGCCACTACCTGAGCAAAGAGCTGTAACTGCTCAAAAGTCTGAAGATCAGATGTGTTTCAGTAAATGGAAATAATTTCTATATAAAAGCAAAATGTAGTTGATGGCGTGAGGGTGACTGTCTAAGGTTTATATTTATGTGAACATAGGTGTTGGAGATTCTTACCAGAATTTTCACTTGAGGTAAAAAGTAAAAGGAATTCTGAAATCTGATGATGTACTCCTTTTAAAAATGAGCTCATGGGTGATCTTTTGTTGTTATTCTTTCTCTAATGATATAATTGAGGTAGGGATAATTTGATAAGGTATAGTTTACAGAGTACAGAAAATGGATTTCAGATCTCTGGCTAGGTATTTTTTGATTACTTTAAAGATAATGGGTGTGCCTTTCTCCTTCATAAACATCTACATTCACTGGAAAGAACTAAACTTGCTGTTTAAAAGAGAAAAATGTGCTGGAACTTGTGGTTTGAAACAGCAAATATAGAGCTAAATGTCACTACTGTTTCTCATTGGAAATAAACAGTTTTAGCATGTTGGTTTCATAACTTAGGCACTGTGAATTAATTCTGTCCTTTATTGTATAAAAAACACTAGAAGTTCATTGTAGATCAAAAATATAGGGGTATGAATATAATGAGAATGTAATTCAATGTTAAAATAATATACTTTTAAAATTTAGAAGAACAAAACATAATTGATGAAAGTTTCAAGAAAAAGGAAATTTGTTAGTAGGATATTCTTTCTGGAAGGGTCTCAAAAGACTGGATCTGAAGAGGCTCAACACGGTATCCAAGCACACGTCAAAATTTCAATATATGAAACATCTATATAATTGTTAACAAGGCTGATATAAATACAAGAGTCCTTTTTTCTCTACAGATAATTAATTTGCTTCCAAAAGTGTAAGGCAGAATTATAGGTAGGTTTTTAAGGTAAAATTTCCACAAGGCTACTAGCACCCAGCTCCCAAAAAGGGTTTTCTTTTGGTGTAAATCTGTCCGGTGCTCCTGGTAGAAAAAGGAACCATATAATTTTCTTGTCCTTTTGCCCGAGCAATTTAGTGTAAGTGATGACTATTCATAATATTTGCAAAAGGTTGAAAAGGTTTTTTTCAGATTAACTCAGAAGGCAAATTTAAAGACTTAAAAGTTATTTGCAAATATTTCACAACAGAAGAAAGCAAACAGAACTCCATATTCTAAAAGCCCCTGAATGCATTATTTATTGTAAATTACTTGTTCAACTCAATCTGGAAATAGTCTACAGTATCTTGTTCTGTCTTCCTCAACCTTCAATTGCACGGGACTTCTTTTTTTTGTTTTGTGAAGTCTTCTTAAATAATATTTTATACAATATATGTCAGCTTCAAAAGTCATTAGCTGAAATATTTCAGTTTGCTCAGTAACTCTCATGTTTTATGAGTGGGATAAGACTGTGTGCTTGCAAACACTGATTCACCCAGCTAGGTAAGGGCAAGGACCACGCTTCAATTCCTATGTGTTCGGCCATCCCTTGAGTATTCTCTGGGGATATCTTCGCAAAGAGGTTGTGTCAAGAGTCCTAATCCCTGACATGAGCTTGGGCAGACCAGTTTCCCCTTCCCAAGTACACTGTGCTCTCTCTTCCTAGACTCTAAATAGTCTGACTTTGTGTGCTGTAGCAGATTTCATCCAAGTCCCACATGTTTTACATTAGATGAACATAAACTGGTCATACTGTATGAATAAAATGAATTCATTGATTTCTGGCATTGTGGTTTTTATATTTGAGTTACGTTTGTGTAACAGTGTTTCTAATATTGTGACAATACCAAAAAAAAAAATTGTGAAAAGAAAGGCTTGGCAAGTCCTGGGTGATCTAGTCCAGTCTCTCCTGTCACAAGGTACCATGTTCTGTGTCCTCATACATAAATTTATTAAGCTGCATCTTAAATTCTTTTAGTTTTATTTGCCACCATGACTTCTTTAAAAGGGTGGTTTAGAACTTCATATTATGGCCAGTTCATACTCATCTATTCTCATGCCAACATTGTTCTTCAGTTAAAACAGCTCTTCTCCCTCCCTGCTGTCCTCCTCTCCTCTCCTGCTCCTTTTCCCACCCCTACCAGCAAATACATAGAGAACAATCACAGCTCTTCCCAGCCATTTTCTATCTGGCTGAACATGCCGAGCTCCCTCTTTTCTTCCAAAATCTCAGCAGCCTCTTCCCCCTGGTGCTTCTCTGCACCTCTTCTGCCAGGAGTTTCCACCTCACATATAAATATCCAAGGTTATACACTCATGAGAATTATATTTTTTTATTAATTAAAATTAAATATTTTGGATTTGTTGGTCAGGTGCTGGAACAGGCTGCCCAGGGCAATGGTTGAGTCACAATCCCTGGAAATGTTCAGAAGTGTAGATGTGGCACTTGAGGGCATGGGTTAGTGGTGGGCTTGGAAGGGCAGAGGGAGAGTTGGACTTGATGGTCTTAGAGATCTTTTCCAACCCTAATGAATCTATGATTCTGTAATTCCAATCCTTCTCCGACCATGCTGTGGATAGCACTGGTTCTAATCCAGTTTTCCAATTTCCAGTCTCAAAGTCACCAAATTTTTGCCTGATATCCCAAATTCTCATCTCTTGCCCATGCTTCCAGCCTTGAGTCAACAAGTAATTTCTTGAATGCTTCTCCTTTTCCTGCTGAAGTCTTTAATGAAAGCACAAAGACCAGTTCCAAGAATATTTCAGGACTTCCACTGGTAACTTCCCTGCAATACAGTAGTTCTCCTTTCAACAAAGCTCATTTTAATACCTTATTTAGTCACTTCACAGTTATTGTTTTAGTCCTCTACATCTTCTCTAGTTTAACTAATCATTTCCTATTTGGCATCATATCAAATGCACAACTGAAATCCGGATAGATTTGGCCTATTACATTTTCATTTTCTAAAAAACATTATTTATTTCATTAAAGAAGGGTATCTGGTATATCTGTGTTCATAAATCCAGCATATACTCAGAAATATTGCTTACATTTCTAAACATTTATGGTACAAATACCGCTAAGAAAAGCTGTGTGGGGAGTGACATTTTTATTTTACAGTGTAAATGTGTAGTGATGTTTAACACGCTATTAATTTATTTCCATTTATTATTAGAGGGGGACAATTTTTTTTTATTTTATATGCATAAGAGCATGATGCAAAATATGAATTATACAGTCATTTTATTGAATCTTTACTGCTAATGCACGCAAATTTCACAAAGTGTAATGACACTACTGAGCACTTAAGTTGTTAGGCTGTCATATTACAGAAAAATTATTTGTGCCATATAATCACTGTTTTCCTTTTCCTATTGTTTATTTCTGAGCTTACTTCACAAACATCTGTAAATGTAGATATACTTGCTGTGGCAAATATCTACTATTGCACCATAAACCTGAATGATTCAGGTCCTTTGGTGCCAAATTAAACAAAACCTTCTGAGCCTCTCCTGGAAGGTGATACCCAATCTGATGCTGCACATTTTGAGTCTGTGCTCTGTAGTTATAAAATCAGTAATTTTTAAGCTTTTAAGTATAATGATCAGAGGCAATACCCAATTCCCACATTTTTTCCCCTCAGTCATTTTTCTAGTGCCTTCAAGCTGACTGTGTACCTGTCTCCCATTCTATTCTTTTACTGGAAAAAAAAATATTAATTATAGTGTGTATAATTCAGAGACATGACCAGGGATTTCACTAAGGGATAAAACAGGATGACTGGCAAAAGTCCTTAACTCAATAAAGAGGATGAGGTGAATTCTTTATCCTTAGTGAGCAGATTTTATTGACTCCATCTCAGACCACCACAAAGAAAAGAAAGGAAGAAGTACTTGGTTTTGTCACTTTCAAAACTCTGGTGCTGGTTGAAAACCTGCAATGATGCATTCCTTCCTTAAAGGACTAACAATAGTTTCACATCTGCTGCAGGCCAAAAAAAAATCTGATGAAAAGTTGAATTCTGTATTCCAGTGGTATCCAATAAAACTTGAAGTTATGAGTCAACATATATTAAATTACAGTGTCTTTTAGAATGTAGGCATGATCATACACCTCTGCACATTAAGACATGCTTCTTCAGAAATATAAGACACTCAGCAATTAAGCATTCCCATTACTTGAAATTAATTAATCAACTAATTAATTCCTTCCAATTAATATTTTCACACATATGTGGTAGCACTGCTGTTAGACTGGCACTTTCTTTCTCCAGAGTCACAGAGAACTATTCCTGCCTCCCTCTTTTGCCATCTCAGCTTTGTTTCGGTCCTGCTGAGGACTCTGGTTATGAGTCTGTAAAGGACTTTAGAAAATAATTTCTTTAAGACATCAGAGATGAGACTTAAGCACATGGATCAGTTCTTATGTATTTTAAGAAAGTTGCAGCTAGGATTTTGGCCAGTGTATTCTGTATTTTGAATGGTCAAGCCTATCCTATTTAGTAGTCCTTGGGAAATAATTACCTAAACTCTGTTTATGGGTGTTAGCATTATGCTACAACTCGTCTCTTTCTAAGAACTTCACAAAAATTTATATTTTTTTTTCCTGGGATAAAGGCTAACAGAAGAGAAGGTAGGGATGTAAAGATATTTGAATCTCTTAGCACCTTATCCATTCCCACTGCTGCTCTTCATTCTGCCCTTTCCATCCAAATGAATTACATACGGTAATTTTGGGTGTTATAATAAACAGATAGGCATCGTAATAATGTATTTCAGTTAGGAAGAGGTACTTGAAAGAAATTGGTTTTGCAATACACATGATGTGAGACAATCAATAGTGCTTTAGTCTGACAAGCACTGTCAATATCCATTGTCACAGTTCAGAAAGTCATTAATGGATAGTTCTTCAAAAACCAATGCTTTCAACATGTTGGAAGTGTTCAGATACACTGTACCTGGCAGGAATTAATCATAGGTAAACCCCTGAGATTATGTACAAATGCAGAGTAAATTAAGAGTGAAATAAAAGTCATTGGAAAGAATCTGAGATCATGTTACAATAAAATATGGAGTTTATGACATATTAAAAAATTTTACGCTCTGAATCGTTCGGGCTTTGCTCAGAACATCACACCCAGGGAAAACATTCTGCTAGAAATACACTGACTAGGTGCATGATGAAATTCATAGGAAGTCATCTCACAAACATTTTTATGCTGGCCCTGAAGAATTCAGAGCCTTGCCCACTTTTGTGAGTGGCCACTATCCCAAAATCTTGGATAAAGTATTTTTTAGCTTCACCCTACAACTTGCTGACCACTGCTCAATCCTGATTAAACTATAGTAAATTTATTCTCATTTCATCATGAATACAATCCAGGGTATTGAATGTTAAAAAGTAATCATTCATCTGTGCATCTCAAAACTTTGATTTCCGTAGAACTGTGTCACTAGGAGGTATTGCATTCATTATTGCCTTCAATGCTTCTGTTACTTAAATGCTATCATTAAGGCTGGATTTGAGTAAGGATTCAGATGATTTATATATGCCAGAAAAGGACAGGTCAGTTTTTGATCAGTGCTTTCTTTTTTGCTTTTATTTTGTTTGCTTGTTTTCTGAGCACTTAACCTGTGCTTATCCCCTCTGTTCAGCCAGTGTTATTACAGTGCTATCCAACAATAAGTGCCAAAGATGTGTTCTTTCCTTAGCCCTAAAAGTGTTTACACTGTTTTATATTTGTACCCAATCTGAATGGAACTCCCCAGTTGTGCTTAGATGGCTTGACTTCATATACCTTGAGAATTGAGGAAAAGATCTTGCCATTATTTCATTGTCCTTTCATACCTTTCCAACCTGTGGAATAATTGAGGTCTAGTAAAGCATCAACAATAACCAGAAATGCTTTTCTGGATGTAAGGGTTCAACTTAATAGCAGCCAAACATGAATATCAGACAAAAATTCAGGTTACATTTCTGCTTATTAAGTGTCCTTGCAAGCATTTGCATTAGCAGAAAAAAAATGTATGATTATTTTATACTTCAGTCCTTAAGAGTCTTATTTTCGCTTCTGCATGGAATTGTCTTCTCCTTTTTTATGTTTCATATTTGCCAACTCTCTTTCATGTAGGATACTTCTGTCCAAATCCAGAACCTGAAATTCAAAAAGGAAGGTGTTAAAAAAAATACTTATTGTGCTTTTTGAGTTTTATACTCATTGTTTTTTCTTTTTCTTTTTTTTTTTTTTTTTTAATGTTTGGTCTTTGCATTTCCAAATGTAATAATAAAGCCATTTTAATGTGGGGATATTACGAGAAGAATTGTTTGGCAAGAGAAGGAATATTTCTAAGTGAGATCCTAACATGAATATTTCTGCCTAAGCTTGGTTTTGGAACATGCTATCTAAACCCTTAAATTTCTGTGAGGCTTGGAGGTTTTTTTCTGGTGATTCACATGTATTAATAGAATAAAATGAGAAATTCATCAACTGTTGTTTTGGGCTGTGTGCTATACAGCAAAATGTGGTGCACATAAAGATATCCATGACAATAATTATTCCTACCTCTAGATGTAGTTTTAACACCATACTTGCTGTTTCAGGTATAAAAGTTCCAGCTGGGTTAATCATCTTTCTAAAGAGAGGGCTGTTCACCCTGCTGTCCTACCCTTCACAGGATGACCACGTGTGCTTCACTTGGAACACCTTAACTACTCTGGTGCAGATTCAAAGTGTGCATAAAACACTTCAGAGTCCCCAGAATGGGAAAAGTGGCAGGCAAATGATGGACTAAAAGTAGATTTTTGCACTCCTGCATCATTTACATCACTTGGGGAAGCTTCAGTATAAAGCCAACCGAGTTGTGAATTGCTATGGACAGAGTGACACTGAGCAGAAAAAGAGACCCCAAAGTAAATACAATTCACTTCACTGTTTCAAAGTACCACTAAGATGCAGAATTAGAAACATCCATTTGTTGCTCTTTTTATAGCACAGCCAAGTGACTTGGAATTTTAGCTTGTCCCTGCCAAGGATTGCTCAATTTTGAACAAAAAGTCCTTCGCTATAATGTTAAAAAAGCACCAACCATCAATTGAATGCTAATCTTTATGTTCTATGATACATCACTCCAGGAATGCTACCATTTAAAAATGTGAATTTTAGTTTTCATAAGTGATGGATTAGGGTACCAAGCCATGTATTTTCCAGTAAACTGTCCTTTTATTTGTCCTGTGTGATTACTACTTTGTGGAAGTATGTGTGGGGTCATTTTAGTGCTGTGGGAAAATGGAACACTCTTCTGTTAAAATCAGTAGTGAAATCAGAAGCAAACTATGCTCTGATCATTGTAGGCATGTGTTTAAATATTGCTTTCCTTAATTGGCTATGTTCTATTTACTTAAAATGAACAATTTGGCAAGTTTTTCTCCCTTGACAACAGCAAAGCGTAAACCATTTTATAAGTTTGGCTGTTAAAATCAGATTTGTAATGTAAACCACAATATTCCAGGGTTGTTGCTGTTGCTTAACCAGTTATTTTAGCTTGCCATTGTTTTATAATTGTGCACCTTTAAAGGATCTGGTTCTGTTTAAAACTAACACAAAATGCCTCGATAAAAAAAAAAATACTGATAATAATGATCATACTTTTAATTTTGCTCTCTCTCTTTGCTTGGACCCTCTGTCTGAAGATTACAGGGGAGGTTCAGTCTGGCTGGGGAGAGAAAGGAGCACGTTGGTAAATGCAGCTAAATTATCTCTCTAGAAATTCTGTCAAAGGGACAATGGACCAGGCTCCTGCCAATTCACCTGGTGGAGAATATTGCCTTTTGGTGGATTGATTGATTGATCGATTGATTGATAAATTGGCTAATTGATTTCCTAGAAAAGATCTCTAGATCTCCTTAGAAAGATGAAGCTACCCCTCTCTGAGCTGGAGGCCTTTGCCAAGAGAGGCTGCACTGCTCTGGCAGCCCCATTAAACTACTCAGAAATGGGCACAGTGACAGAGTTCAGAACACCGAACAAGAGTTATTCAAGGGTGGCAAAAAGTCACAGGTGATTTGTTAAAAATCTTTAAAACCTAATTGTTTAGGAAAATCTCTAGGAAAGGTCTCCCCATGGCATCTCTGCTGCTTCTGGAGCGTGCTGAACTTCTCCTCACCAGCACTGCCTGTTTTGATAGCCATCACGGTGCCCTGTAAGCACCTCAGCAGAGAAAAAGTTAAATTTATGCCTTTGAAACCTCCTCCAGGGGATTTTCTGCAGCTGGATTCTATGTCTTTTGACACAGAGCAGGAATAAATTGCACTGAAATTGTTTCTCAGTTTGGTAAATGCTTAAATATAATAAAATATAATCATTAGGACGGGAATACTTTTCTTTCCATAAATTAATGCATCTTGCACACATTTCGTGGCACGCAGCCATGTTTTCTATAACTGCATTAAATATATATATAACGGTTAATCCATCTTGGCAGGAGAATCCAGTCCTTCACTGGTGCTGAGACCATGCATCCTTTCTCATTGCAAGGAGTGCACAGCTAATAGTGCGTAGCACACTCAGAGCCCGGAGTTCGAGCTGAAAAATCACCCATGTGAAACTTGTGGGATCCGTGAACACTTCATGAGCAAACTGGTCACCATCCAAATACTTATGGGCAATAAATAACAGAGCTCTGCAGAGTGAACTCATCGTGTTTATTCACAAAAGTATTCGTCAGATGGTTTGTTGTGTCCAAGCAGCCACGCTGCTGACCTACCGCATGACTGGGATCTTACCAGGGTGGTTATGGCCACCCTTTTCTCAGGATGTTTCAGAAAGCTACCATTAATTTAGAAATATCATTTCACTAAAATTTTCTCTTTCGATTTCCTTCAGTTTTCAGGCTGAACTACAGTGCCTCTGACACAAATGACAGAAACCGAGTTAAAAGCAGATTAAAGAAGTTCATCTCCAGAAGACCCTCCTTGAAAACATTGCAGGAAAAGGGACTTATTAAAGGTGTGTCCAGTCTTCTATTCTTCTTTTTTGTGTAAAAACTAAATATCACAAATGAATATTTGACTCAGTATATTGAACAAGCACTTCTTAAATATGATTTTGTCTCATAACACACTCATGAACTATAAAGAAAAAAGAATCAGTGTATGGTTCATCTACCCCTGTAGATCATCTACTGCTCCTCCAGTTTTTTTGCTTTGCTGTGTAAGTGATAGAAGCCCCTCCATTTAACACTATGAACAATGCAAATCAAGATGCTGCACAACTCCATTTCTTTTCAAGAAAAGAATATTAATATAGTTTTATGTTTCAGAACCCAAAATAGGACCCTCAGATGCTGTGCTGACTAATTTGTTGGAAAACTTTCTGCTGTCTTTTCTCATTATTTTTCTAACTCACCAACAAAATCCATTTTTAACAATTTGAAATACATGTCAGCAAATAAGAAATGCTTTGAATCTGTGGGTTTTTTTCCTATTCCAATTTCTTGCTAAGCTGGTCAGCCATCACTTTCACATATTCTTAAAAAATTGTTTCTTTGATAAAACGTGTTTGTTAGTTTATCCAAGAAGCATTTCACTGAGAAGCTGGTAGTTAACTTGAAGGCAGTAGCATTCTGACCACTAACATCCAAGCAAAGCTGTGTTTTTAAATATTGTCTGGAATAATGCTTGAAAAATTTACGCACTCCCAAATTATTATGTGTGAAACCCACAACTGCACATGCAAATTGACTAGAAAGAGGCATTTTGCCAGCCTCCCCTGTCAATATCTGGAGTGTGAGCTTTCCAGTGGTGTGTCAAAAATGGCAAGGGGTGTTGCTAATGTGTATTAGACTTGTCTGTCCTGAGCCAAGGGATTGACCCCAGCCAGCATAAGCTAAAGCAGCTACAAGAGTTCAACACCAGCTGGGCCCATGTCTGGAGAGAAGAAGATTTGATGAATTAAGTTCTTATGTTTTAGATACGTGCAGAGATGCTCAGTGCAGTGCTGTTTACTGTAAGGAAATCTTCATTACATGAAACCACAATGTGCCTCAGTTATGGGGTTCTGCTTCCAGCTGACACAGAAACTTTGAAAAAATGTCATTTATGCATCAATATGTGTGTGTGAGGTGTGCATACTTGCACACCAAGCTTTCAGGACCTGTTCTTACACACCTGTTAGTAACTGTTTCAATCCTTTGGAGGGTTTTTACTTTTTGAAGTACTTTGTGAGTTGAGGATGGGATTTGAATGCATCATGTAGTTTGTTTCAGTTATTAGAGTAATAGAAGAGTAATTTATAGTCTTTTAATTTTTCTGGATTTAAGGGTTGGGGGTTTTTAGTTTAATAAAGTGTGGCTGATGAATCTCCTGCAGTTTTACATAGGGATCAGATGTGATCCCTGCTAACAAATCCAGATTCATTAGCATAACTCAAATCCACCTTCTAACATATCTCTCTAGGAAAGACAGATGAATTTGGGTTTGGCTAGAGTTACATAAAGCTCTTGATTCGTAAACATACCTTGGTTCTACCTGGAACACTTTTCCGTGGATAACAGAGGTGTTGTTGGTTTGTGGCACTGTAGCCCAGAATCTGTACCCAGCACAGTTTTATTACCAAACTAATGCTGCCATGAAGAAAACATGTTAGTTATTGTTATCTACCATGAAGTTTCATTAGGATTAGGTTTGGGCCATGCAAATGAGGCAGGATTCGTTAGCACGGCTTAATTCCAATCTACGGTAAGTCTATGCGAAATGCTCATTTGATAAGGTCCCTTCATTGTCCTCACCACAGTTTATCCCCTTAATCTGTTAAAATGTTATGAAAATGCAGTTCCAGGGCATATGCAGAGACCACTTTTAAATGTTAATTTTTTGTCTCACATTAGAATATTTTAAAATCGCAAAATGCAACTGCTCAGATTACCAATGAAAAGCTTGCCAAATTTTTGTATTATAAGATGCATCTATTTATTTTTCTAAAGGTGACTTAAATGGTTGCAGAAACCCCTCAGAACTATTTATTTGCTCGTTTCTTAAGGGAAAAATATGTTAACCAATTTTTACAAGAAAAAATTCCTCCCGCTCTGAGAACATGCCTACGAACTTTTATTCCATAGGGAAATACTTCTGTCAGAATTGTAAATCCCTTAAAATAGGGGCTCATAATAAAAGTGTGTATAAAGCCTTGCAGGGCATCTTGGTACCAAATTCCTGACAAAGAGCTGTTCTGTGTGCTGGTGAAGAATTGATATAAATATCTGTGAAGCGTGTGGTGTTAATTACTCCAATGCAGTGGCACTGTAGGTGCTGTGAAAACCTTCACTTTTCATCAAGTGCTATTCATATTTGCCAGGGGCACTGTAAAGCTCTCAAATCTATATTGATTTTTAACATTGTATGTCACACTGGAACCAAAACTCCAATAAATTTAACACGTAAATTATAGTCATGAGTAAATACATTTTAAGGTGGTAAGTTCACTTAAACACAGTCCTGTGCTCTGTGAGTCGCTGATGCGTGCACACTTGGCCAGGAGACTCGACACATTTCTCCACATTAACCAAATTTGGGAATACAGGCTTCAAAATTAAATAGCAGTTTGATCTCCTGGGGTACTTTGTTCTGCCAACACTGTTATCAGGAAATCTAGAAATTATGTGATTGTCATTTAACTCTTATTCAAACTTTGCTTGTGTAGAGCATAGCAGATATCCATGTAGAAAGTAAAGTAGGGAGTTAAATGAAAATAGTAAAGGACAACAACACTCAGAGCAGGGAAAGCAGAAGACTGATGGTTAAATGTTAGCTACATGTAGATCTGAAAATGAAGATGCACCGACACTTTGCATGACAAAAAGTTATTTTTGTCATCATTGTCCCGTTTGCTTTCTAGTCCTGTGCAGAAAAGAAGCCAGGATGGGAACAGCACGTTGGCTCCAGTCACTGCAACGGGCTGGTGGCTGGGGCTCTTCATGCTCCAGCGAGAGCTCTAATGAAGATCATCTGTCCTTGTTCCATCTCACTCATGCTTACACAATATATCCTTGGTCTCGAAGCTTTTTGAAGCATTTCTGAGATGATGTGCAATACAGAGACATTGTGGGATGTGTCTGTGTCTCTAAGTACTCCTGTGTTCTTAGATATACACGTGCACGCAACCTAGGAATAGTAAATAAGAGGCATGTCCCATGTCTGCCATTTGAGCTGTGTTATTTTGAGTATAACTGTTCAAATTTATACTCTAGGGCAGGGGTCCTTGGTTCCTCGGGATTGAAATATTCTCAGAATTTACAGAATCTGCACTAATATGCTAGAAAAATAATATATAAATCTTCTCTTTTAAAACTACTTTATAGTCTATAATTGAACTTTGATCTTTATGTTTGAGCTTTGTCATGATTTAGTATTACCCAGAATGAATTGCCAACCTTCAACTTGATGTTGGCCTCCTAACATCCTGATTTCTGAGATTTTCTAGACCAACAAAGGAAAAAAACTTCTGTGAAACTGTGATTTTAAAGCTATGATGGTTGCGTTGGTAATACACTATCACAAAATACACTCTCAGCAAACAGTAAAAAAATATGAGCAACAACCTCACATAAATGACACTGTGGGAAATGAGGAAAATGAAGCTATGCAGCTGGCAAGAAATTTATTTAGGTTTCTTTTTTTTTAGGGTGGATCTTTCTGTCTCAAAAACTAGACACTGAAGGAACTCCATTGAATGTTTTTCATAGGCTAAGGCAAAAACCAAAACAGCATAAAATTTGGAATGGTTACAACTGTTTCAAGATGAAAATAAAAGCCACTCAATTGCTAGTGAAAGGAGCTAGCTGTGATTTGGCTTGATAGCCTATAGAACAGGGCTCAGCATATGTTGGTGGTTGTGCAGATCGCAGCTCAGAGATCACCAACCATTTCATTTCCAGCAAGGGAAAATGTCTTTATTGTATCATGTGTTTCACTGGACCTTGGAATAGTTCAATGTAATGAGCAGAATGTCCATGAGAAGTCCAAAAGAGCAAATTAAGGCCCACCTTTTGTGTGTTGTGTAGCTCTTGCAGGTGATGCAGGAATTTTGCAAGTGTTCTGGTGCACGTCAGAGCTTAGGGAAAGTTAAGAAATGTTTCCTTTGACTAGCAGGGACAATGGGTCACAAGGGTATTTCTTTCTTCAATATGGACATTTGGAAGCACTTTTCCTAAACCTTGTGGATGATCAGACGCTGAAAAAAGTGATTTGTTCCTTTGACATGAAGCTAAGAAATGATTCAGAGTATTTTTAAGTGTCTCATTTTGGGAGAGGAGTTTTGAGTAGTACAGCAGACACCCTCTCTTTGAATTCAAACAAACTCTTGTCCGCAGTAAAACACCAGAATTTCTTAAGAGAGACCTGTGTCTGTGATATTATTTTCCCCTTTTCTGAGAATGTGAAACAAATCTGGCAGCTCATATGCCACTTAATAGTAACTGTTCACAAATGTAATTTTTTTTAAATTGATGACCACCATGGATCAACGATATATAGTAAATCTCCACATTAAAAGGACTGGCAAGACTCCCAGCTTGCATAAATCAGGGAGCTCCATTGAAAACCTCGCCGACTTCAGTCAGCTGAGGACCTGCCCCGCTTATTGTAAAAGTGTCGTGGCATTATTTGGAGCCCCAGTCTGGAATCAGCATCACTTTAATGTCTGACTTAATGTGTCTGACTACAGATAGAGCAGCCAGGAGAAGTCACCTTTAAGAATATGGCTCCAAATGCATCACTTCCCTCTGCAAAAGTTCACAGCTCTGGTGCCTACTGTCCTATCCCCCTCCTTGTATTTTTATCTCTGATTTCTCGTCTCATTCTCCTTCTCTCTTTTCCTTCCCAAAATTCAAACAGATACAAAGAAAACAAACAACTTAGATGTTGATACAAAGCTCTGTTAGTCCAGCAGTTCAAACCCAGATGTTGCACAGTTAATTCTGTTCCTGAAAGGCACAGGATTACATCGATATAATTCACATTTCTAAAATCTTGGGCATTGTACCATTATACCATCTCCTGTCACACCAGAATTTAAACTTCTTCCTGAGACATGAGATTATTGGCCATGCCCTTCCCTGTTTTATTAACAAAAAACGCTGAAGTGTATGAGTTCCTTCCAAGCATGGCCACATCTCACCCATGTACACCCAAAACAGTTAAACAATGACATTCTCAGTGAGGATGTGGCTTTAGTGATTTTGTTTTAATTGTTTCTTTTCCAGAAGAATTGTCTCCCACAGCTGAAATTTCTGCAGCCCAGGATCAGTGGCTTTGCTGCAGCCTGCGAGAGCTAGTAAAAAAAAAAGAGAAAAAGAAAAAGTAGCCCTGTCAAGCTCAGGGAAAACTTGAAGCTCTCCAGAATGAGCAATTCATTGCAGCCATAATCATCATTTTATATTATACAACTTGTGAACGTCCATTCCCTTCTCTTCTGGTGTCTGGTTTTATATCCCAGTGCAGAGCTGTCACACACCCCACCATCTCCAGCGGAATTTTTAACGTGCAGATAGCAGGGATGTGTAATGTAAACCATACCACCAAACATATTATGAATATATTGCTCTTCTTAAAAATGCTTGTTGGTTTTTCATACTACAGTATTGACTAACTGTCGGTGTTTGATGTATGGTTTACCAGCCTGATGTAGACTTATGGTTAGAGCTTAACTTGTTAGTTCTGCTTTTGCAGCCAATTCAGAATAACTACAGATGCCCCAAGATATTAAAATTGACTGCTCAAATGGACTCAGTGTGGGAGTTTCATTGGTTTTAAATTGATAACAGCTGAAAGAGTGAATGATTAAAGCTGTATATGGGCATAGTATGCAGCTCCTTTGTACGAGCCCTTGTGAACAGAATCCACTGCATGGGAATTGCCTTTGTTCTAATAAAAGATATTTCTGAACAATTGTTAGTTTAAATTTTTAAATGATGAAACAAGAGCATTTCAGGAGCCTATAGAGGAAATAATTCCTGAGAAACTGGAATAACTCTGAGAAGATAAAGTGGATTTCTATTCAGAGGGGAGCATTTAAAGTTAAGTAGCATTCCATAAGGTGGTAATTGTGTCTATTTCCCAGGCATTTGAGTTAAATAAGCTGGATAGGAAACATAAACTGTCATAACAGGAGGTTAGGAGTGTTGTGTACATCTCTTTTTTTTAAGTCATAAAAGATTAAGTTTTGGAGGACCTTACCATAAATAAATCAAACAAAGGGGGTTTTGCTCCACTTACCCCTTTGGGAGCAGTTCTTTTATTTTTTTGAAAAAATGTTCTGGGGAGCTTTCCCTTAAACTAGTTTAAAAAAAATATATCTACACTTATAAAAGAATAAGAAAATAATATTTTAATTTTAGTTACATACAAATCTAGCCTAAAAAAAGTGAGTAATTTACCATTCCTTGTTTTTTGAAATACTTACACAAACAAATCTTAGTTGAGCTTTCCTCAGGTATCCCTGTGACCTCCACAAGTGTAAATAGGGCAGTGTAACTGCTGCCATTCCCAGCAAAAAATTAATTGATTTGAGAGAGACACAGAATTTGTGGTCCAGGATTACTCAGAATTGAGAGTATTTGGATGACTCATGGGATCATGTACTTGTAAATACTCATTAATTTCTAGAAGTGGAAGAAAACCCTCCAAAGCAGTCATGTGCTGTTGTTTTACCAGAGTCTATTTTGATGCTCAGGAAGTATTAATGATATTTTACTGCCCTTCCATCCAAGAAGGGATGTGTTCTAAATAAGAGGTGATCTAAAGCTTAACTGCAGGGTACAAAGTGTTAGTATGTCCATAGAGTGAAAGGTATTAAAAAGATGAGGTTAAATATTTTGCTGAATATATACAATCTGAACCAAGAAATGAAGTAATGGACTAGGTGAGAATTGTAAAACTGCTTTCAGTCTGTTCAAAATTTCCTCCCAGGAATACCAAATATTCTGTGTTCATATTGGAGATTGAAAGAGTAACTGTGAAATAATCCTGGAAGTTGATTATAAAGTGGTTATAACACAGAAGAGAAACTGCTGAACAGCCACATATTATTTCATTTCAGTTCTTCATGTCTTACCATCTAAACACAGTGCCACTCTTTGCCTGTTTTGCTTCTGAAATTGTTTACAAGTGTCTTTGTCCACCAAATAAGACACATTTTTACTTCTTTTTTAACATAATTTACATTGGAGACCATTCCATATTATGCAAAGAATTTGACAGGTCTTTGCTAAAATTTTAAAAAACAATTAAGATGTCAAAAGAGGAAGTGCTAGTACATTTTAATCATAAATCTCTGTATGTATAATTACCACTGAAGGCAGCTATAAATGTTTTATGAAGAAAATGTAACCAGACTGTGCTTTGTCAGAAACATAACCCCAAAACATGTAACAGACTGTTCGCTAATGCTTAACGCCACACATGCACACAACCTTCCTCAGAGCAGTTCTGTGAACCCAGTCCTCCATCCCTTCTGCAGCCCAAACTCCGGCTCACTTCAGTTCAGGCTTTGATTTGCTCTCCCAGAATGCAGATCCCACGCTTTGGGAGGCACTGGGATAAATTGCCCTGGTGCACCTCGAGAAGTCCAAAGCAGCCCCTGCTCTGCACCTTTTTTCTGCCACTGTGCTCCCTGCTCTGGGGTATCAGGACAGAAACTGCAATTGAGTCGCTCTTGAAATCTGAGCTGAGGGTCAAATAGTGATATTTAAGAAAATTAAGCTCCTTGCAGCACAGAAATTGAACAAAAAAAAATGAGGTTTTTGTTTGGTAGTGAGGAAAAGTTGGTTTTAGAGCTAAAAGCACTCCAGTTGGTTATGGTGGAGTCTGGTGGCACTGACTATGGAGGAAACATCCAATTCCATGGGAGCTGCAGCTGGATTTGCTATGAAAAGTCCAGACTGATGCTGTCCCCCTTCAGCTATCTGTATAATAATTTTCAAAGCCTCCACACCAATTTACAAACCCTAGTGCTCTGTTGAAATGCTATATGGAGACTGTCTCTCTGGATAAATGATGACAGCACACTCCTATTGTTTCAGCATTTAACTGGCTCCTATTGAGTAGCTCCTCTCATCTGTTTGATTCATTCTGATTTTAGCTGACAACGTCCCTGTTACTGATTGCTCTTTTCATAATCTCTCAAACACACAGAGTGGAAATGAGGTGGAGGAAGCTAATTAGTAATCTGACAAGTTGAACCTGCTAATACAAATATGTTTCAAGATCAACAGTCAAAGTTGATCAAAACTTTGAAATCATAAAATCTAAAAGGTGGCATTATTTAGTTAAAGGATTGCTTGTGAAGGAAGCAAGACTAATCACTAGTTAAACACGGTGTAAGATGAAATCCTTATCAAAAGACATCTAGTATCTTCTGTTTTTCTGAGTAGGCAATTCAATGACTAAAAAAAAAAATGTATTTTGTGAAGTTGAGATGAAAAGATGGAATTGTATTAAGTCCTGATGATGCAAAGTAATGAAGTCCTTGCGCTCATACAGTGCTCCATGAAGGAGTGAAACTTCCAAACGTGTGGAAGGGACAGGTCACACAACCAGATGAGCTTCTAGGCTGCACCAAGAGCAGCATGTAGGAAATTGTATTCAACGGCTTAGGGAGCTGTAGCTCTGGAACTGCCTCTACATTTTCTATGGCAGGTCCAAGCAAACTCTGGAGAGCCTTAGAAAGGTCAAAATTAAGGTGCAAGTGGCAATTGAAACTTGAATCCAGAGGGAAGCATCAAGCACTCTGAGTAGCAGATGTGGAGGGATTTGATTCTGGACCAAATGACCACTAGGACTCAAAAAGAATTTGGTTCCAACTTTGTCTGTGCATCTTCTGTATCTGAGTTTTAAATTAATAGGCAAGATGAGAAGACAGGAAAAAAACACCAATAATAATATTTGTTAATGTATTTTCCTCTTGTTTTCCATGTAGATCAAATTTTTGGCTCCCATTTGCACTCAGTGTGTGAGCATGAGAAATCTACAGTCCCCCAGTTTGTAAAACTCTGCATAAAAGCTGTTGAAAAAAGAGGTGAGTACCTTATTATTTAATGTTTTGGGGTTTTTTTTCTCTAATAGTAATCAAAACTTTAACCTTGTAACTCTGCTTTGGTTGCCAGGGTAGGCAGACAGAACAACCTATAACATAGTTATGAATGGAACTATATCACATTCTGTGTATCTTCATTTTCTTTAAATGAAAAGACATTAATAGAACTCATTCATGCTGATTATTCCCCTTTTTTTTTTTTTGACATGTTGTTGGTTTAGTCTTTCCCTGGGTAAGCAAATGCTAAACATCGATAAAATGTCAGTAACTTTCATTCTAAAGCCCTGGTGAATGTAAGGCTGATACTTTTTTCCTAAGTCTTGACTTGTATTTAACCAAAATAAATGTTATTTTAGCATGGCCATATTTTCTTTTCTTTTTTCAATGAGAGCAGGTGTCTAATTTTTACAGTTATTTTAAAAGCCATGATATTGCAAAAATACTGAAATGAGTATCCATCCTCATTAAAAGTTTTGATTAATAAGAGGGACTTTCATAGTATAAAAAAGATGCACTTAACACCGTTGCCTGCCTTCCTTCCTGCAGAGCGTATCTTCTCTCACTGAAGGTCATTTTCTTTGGAAGGTGCATGCGGTAGATGCAGAATCTTAAAATGTATTGTATAAAAATGTGAGGCTTCATCACCATCTGTTACAAGTTTACAACTTGTTCCAGGGATCTGGGGAAACATATATCTTGCAAAAGATAGAAAATTTATTTTCAGAATAAGGCTGGGTGAACCCATTGTCACTGCCATATACTGGAGTCTCAGAACAAGAGAATCCATGAAAAATAAAAAGATACTTAGAGCGTTCCCCTCAAAGGAAAAAGCTATTTTAATTCTGCCATTGTTACCTGGTTTTATAGTGAAAGGTGCAATAAAACTACCCTGGAGTTTCAAACTCGGGGAAATTCATGCTTTAATTATACAGCAAAGAGAGCACTGGGATATTATTATTCCCAGAATGATTGGCAGGAAGTCAGAGACTGAAACAAACCGGAGATCGTTCAGTAGGGGGAGATAGTAGCATTGGGTTTTTGTGGAGGAAGGCTGGAGGCTGGATAAAAAAAGGGGGAAAATGTGTGAAGTGACTATTAATAGAGGAGGAATTGTGAGGTGAAATTCAGAACATGAAAAGGAAAGGCAGAGATTAGATTGCAAAAATGCCACTCCATGCAGAACATGTCTAACAAACTGCTTGGTTACAACCTCAGCACAAGTTCCCCCAAGAATGCGCTGGATATTTCATAGATGTTTTGGAGTATCTGACCCCTCCTCCAAGTAGAAGTGAGGCCAGAGGTCTCTGCACTGCTGAACTGCAATACAAAAATTCAAGGAATGTAATTGGATGTTTACTGTCTGTGTGATTATCAAAACAATGTCCATATTAGAAATTGGATATATCACTAGTCCTTCAAAGGGGTTCATCCTTCCGAGCGAGCACTGCATTATAGTTTTTTTGTTTCCTTCAAACTTGCTGTGACTTAGAGAAGCTTACTCCTTTTGGTTAGCCTAACGTGTAAATAAAAGCTAATCACATGGCATGAGATAAAAATTTCATGTTATCGCTATATTTATGAGTTTATATTTGATACACAGCTTTTTTTTTTCTATTATCGTTTTCTTGGATTAAGACGCTTGCATTTACTCACATTCTATTTACTCAAAGTGTTGTTTTTACTAAGTTCTGGCATAAACTATCTCAGGACAGCAGTAATTTATGTGAAGCTAAGTCCAATGTTTATGCAAGCTTCTGATGACATTTTATGCCGGGGTTGGTATTAGGAAGCAGCATGTGGAGGTGCCAAGTCTCCCGGCATGGCTGAGACTCAACAGATCTGAAGGCCTCCTCTTAATGGCCAGATATGCCTCCAGCCAAGATACTCAACTGCAGAGTCATGGGAAATACTTATGTACCAATTATGGGAAAGGCACATTTAATGAAAACTGTATGTTTACTTTCATAGTCTTAGTAAGATGGCCTAGATACTCGGTACAGCTGGCATATTGGCTGTGGTAGAAAAGCTTTCTTTTCCTATTTAGAGAATATATCATCCACATACTGTAACTGTACCAAAAATGTTACTTGCGTGCTTCGCTTAAGATAAAGGATTATTAGGAAAAAAGACCTTAGGAGACCATCCCTAAATGTTACTTACAAACCATTTGTACTCCACCGAACTGTTGCGTTCTCAGTTATCAGCCCATGGACTTAATTGTTATTCACCTACTGGTTTTCTATTTGTTTTTCTGATTTTTAAAGCATAATCACTGTGCACGGAAAGAAAGCCTAGCAGTGATCTGAATAAACCATATTAATTAGTACATTTTCCTGTGTAGACGAGGTTACACACAATAGCCAAATGTAGCAATATTCTCCCACAGATTAAAAATGTAGAGGTTGTCATTAACCATTGGCAAGATTTCCTGTTTAGTTACACGGTTTTAAAATGAATATCAAAAGGATGTTTATTCTGAATAGATCTGCTTTAACTTAGATCAGAGTTTGGTCATTTGCCCCCTAGTTTGCTTTTTCACCATTTCAGAACAGGGGTGCTTTCTGAGATCTGATCTGAAAAAAATCTCACACCATACTGCATATTTATCTATCCAACATGGATTCACTTGTGAATGTGATAAAAATGGAATGAATTCCACTTTTTTTGTATTTTTAGTTATTGAAGTAGAACTGTGAAGCAGAAGGTCTTTCTCCATTTTCTCAGCCATCTTGCAGAGCTGGTAGTGGAATTTAATAAAGAGAGGCAATAAAAATGTGCCCCATTCTTGGAAACTTGAAAGGAAATTGTCACATTTAATATTTTCTTTTTAAGGAAGCTCAGTTTTTCCCTTCATTCTTCCTGTACTTATGAATTACTTATAATAATTACTGAATTATTCATTCATAATTTTTGATGGACTTCTAATCCTGATTATTGAGCTACCCAGACCTGTGCCTCTAAAGTCAAAATTATCTTGGGAAAACATGTTTTATCCTTGGTATTTCGTGCAATATCCTAAATAGAAAAACCTCCCATGTCTGTGGTGTGACCTGGTGAGGATAAGAGAATAATTCTGTACCACACAGCAATCAGATTGAAGAAATACAGGGACTACTCAAACATCTCCAGCATTTCATTTTCTGTCTTCTTAGGGATTTCAGGCAAAAGCTTCTTGTTGGAACAGCACATCCTGTAGGTTTTTCTGTTTATTTTACTTTGCCATCCACACCCACCTTGAGTGGACCTCATGCTTTTCTGAGGTTATCTGTCAACCTGTTTTTTTCAATCTGTATTCCTGCTTTTCACTGTTTTTCAATCTGCTTCCTTCTTCTCCCTGGAAAGTGTGGCAGGTAGCACCAGCCCTGAGCCGAGCAGTGCAGGGAGGAGAGCCTGGGACAATCCTCCCAGAGCCCTGTAACTCACACACTGTGCGCTGCTGCCAAGGGTGGGGCCCATTGCAAGACTTTTTGGTGTTTCTAGGCCAGATATCATTTCCAGTCATTTCTGGAGTCGCCTATTTATTTTGTTATCCACGACCCTTTAAAAGTCCTGGCTGTCTTTTTTTTTTTTTCTTTTTTTCTTTTTCTTTTTTTTTGCACTTTATTTTTTAAAAAATATGTGAAAGGCATGAGTAGAACGCATTAAAAAAAAAAAAATATCAGTCTGTGTTGTACCTCAACAACATGTCATCCAATACTTCTCATAGTAGTGTTTTATCGTGTGAAAACAGTCTGAACAGTCTGATACCAAACTCTTTTCCAGGGAAGATCATTTGTCTGTGTGTCTAATGAGAGAGTAAATGAACACCCTGAGCAGTCCGTATCCCAAACCTACCCAGGGTATCCAGTGTGGCCTGGGTTTTGTAAAGAAATACAGTCCTAATGCTCCAGGGAAATATAATTTAACTTTCATCTCTCTTTTGAAACATCCTTCATTTTCTCCCTCCTTTCCCAAATCCGAGTTAGAGTTCCCAAATCAGCCTAAATGACTTGAAAAATGACACTGCAGGCAGCAAAGCTGGTGATTACAGGTACCACTTCCATTCTGAGCTGGACGTTGCAGATATTGTTTTCTGTTGCTTTTCTTGGAGCACAGGATGCTCTGACAGGAATGATACACAAAATTACATATTTGATTCGATGCCTAAAAGCCACCCTGGGATCCATAACCTTGCTTAAAGATTTAAGAAAGACCTTTAGTCCACTTCTGAGAAGGTTCTTAGCTTAGAAAACTTTATCTTTCAACTTTACTTCTTAGCAGCTGTTATGTTTTTTTGCTGTCGTTTGTTTGACAGGATCCAGTTATAGGTTCCGATGTCTGTTTAAAGAAACAGGGAGGTTGTTGGCTTTAAAATTCCCTTACTGCTTGTGTGTTCAACATTTTCCCAGGCTTTTCTACATAGTTTGCCAAGTAAAGGGACTGACCTTTTGTAGCAAACACTTTTTCATTTCTAAATGCTCACTTTGATTTTTGTCCCATTTTATGCTCATTCCAAACTGTTTACAACCCACTAAAAATGACTGTGAATTATATGTTTGTGTAATGGATTCCTTTTGTGGTCAGAGTGGAATGTTTACTTTGAACAATTAGTTATCTTTGGGCAGATTATAGTGACCTGAAAAAAGAATGGCTAAAATTATTATAGTACCTTAACTATTTCCTTTTGTTATCTTCTCTGTGTGTCCAGTGTATTATTTAGTGGGATTCATTGCTCTGAGACCCAGGGAACAAATCATGTTAAATAAGAGGAGTGACAAAAACCCCTCTGAGTGTGGGGCTCTTGGCTTGGGGGGTGATCTGGGGTAGCACCAGCGAAACTTCAGAGCTCACCACTGGGCACTTAAAGGCTGGATGTGAAATTTTAAGAAGGCGTGGTTTTGAAAAAAAATTAACTTCTTGCTCTCCAAAATTCAGATTTCTCACAGGCTCCAAAGTCTGACACCTCAAAGTGCCTAAAACTGATACTCATTTTGGTTTTAATTAACTTAATGTCCTTAGGTGTGCTTGGTTATGCACAAGATCATTGCAGACATGCAGACACAGTCTCCGACTGCAGAATACTCAGGGTTTAAGGAAGAAAATGCCTTTATGGGCAAAGATAAAGTACCTTATGGGATGTAGTAAAGAAATACAGTCATCCCAATGGAGAGAAATGAAGATAAAAACAGTATTTTAAACTACCTCACCTCCCAAATGCCATGCTGCCCTGTGACAGAAGGTTGTGTCCCTTTCATCAGTTTTATCTGTTAATCTAAAAGCTAAAGTGCAGCTAAAAGCACTTTAAAACCTATTTATGAAAAAAAAAAGAAAGGAAAAAGAAAGTGATATTTCATTACCTTCTAAATCATATATCGCTTAAAAGGTAGTCAGTATTCTGGTAGAATGTTTACACAGAGGAGGGTTCACTTATCTCAAGGAGTTAAGCAAAGAGGAAATGAGTTTTTAAAAATATAAAGTATTGTGAATATATTTATGTTGCTAGGAAAAAAATGAGTTTTTAAGAGTCTAATGCTATCTCATTTTCTAATGTAAGAAAACACCGCAGAAGAATTGTAAAAAAGAAAAAAAAAATTCAAATGCCTTCTAAAGCTGAGGATTCTCATGCTGGGATCATGGCTTTGGTATGGTGGAGTGAGTGGATTAGAAACCAGTGAGGATGGCAGAAGACACAAAGCTTGTGTAGCTAAGGAATGGATTCACAGCCACTCTATAAAACACCTAGAAATTTACAGAATTTCTGCAATTTACAGAATTTTCTGTTTAGGTGGGAAAAGCCCTCTAAGATCATCAAGTCCAATCATTCCCCCAGAACTGTCATGGCCATCACTAAACCACGTCCCCAAGTGCCACATCTACACAACTTTTGAAATCACTCCAGGGATGGGGACTCCAGCACCTATCTCGTCCCTCTGTATTTATTATAATAGTCATTATCAAGTTTGAGTCAACAACATCAACAGCACATTCCTCAGGATTTAGCTTAGGCAAAATTTTAAGTTTATTTGGTACTCAAAAATAGTTCATTTCCATCCCTGAGGACCTGAGGGAGGCAGTAGGAAAGTACAGGGTAGCTCTGCCAGGGTGTATTCACCACCATCTTGGGGCTCCCAGTAAATGCACCCTGCTCCTGGGATACTTCCCAGCATGGTTAGACCAAACCCATCAGCCAGCGGCATAAAGGATTTGTTCTGGCAAGGCTTCTCTGAGAAGGGAGACCTCAAGAGACTGACCTATCCTGTGCCATTTTATATTTCTGTCTTAGTTCAGGATTATTCTCCAAAAGCACTTGGCCCCTGAACAACCACTGAAATGTATTCTGTGTTTTTTCACTCTCGTATCTTTCTATCCTCAGAGCAAGAAATTCTTCATGAATTGCAGTTTGTTTCCTACAAGTTCATTCACTGATTTTCAGTGCTTATTCTCCTCTGGAAATGTATTTTCCAAGCTCTTCTTTGATTCTCCCAGGCCTATACATGCTTCCTTGCTTACTCTGATATAATTTCACATTCTGCTTCCAGTGGCTTTAGAATTCAGTACCCTGAAAGTACAGAGATCATGTTGCTCCACCAAATGATCTGAGCTCGAAGTTCTGCTAATTTTGTACTGTTCATTCTTTCCCACTTTGGGATAATCTATTATGCTTGGATCCAGGCACGCACTAAAAGCTAATACTTCCATGAAGAATGTGCAATTTGTACTGTTTAGCTTGTGATGAGATTCCTGAAGTCTTTTATGGTTCTATCTTGTTCCAAGGAGGCTTCTGCTCCCAGTTTTTATATGCATCGAATGTAAAAGAGGGGGGAAAAGTGAAAAAACAAAGGGGGAAACAAAACAAACTGATAGGAAAAAAATTGCACGCACATAAAAATATCCAGCAGTTCAGCAGATAAAGCCTTTTTCCAGGGAATTCTAGTGTGCAGAAGAAATCTGTTTCTGAGGGCATTGAACTATGTTTACTTTAAAGTGGCCAATGAGCATAAACTCAAACGTACAGATGAATGCAATATAAAACAACAATGTTCTGAGAAAAGCCCTTAAAAGTTTGTGATTTAAAATGTTTGCTGCTTTCATTTTTTTGTTTTGTTTTTTTAATAAACTCTTCTTCTGAGTAGAAATTAAGAGCGGTTGAATTTAGTGCAAACATATTGGCAAGCTTTCCTCAGCCATTTCTGTCTTCAGGCTCAGGCAATCCCACTATAGCCACCTTTCTTAGAGTAAGAGCCAGTTAATAGTGTTGTGCAAGGTCCAAGTCGGAGTTGGCTCTGAAGGGTATTCACTCTGGGGCCTCTGTGTCTGCTAGAAAGCCACATTCTGAGTTAGAAAAAAATATCAAGAAGTGTCAACAGGAAACATCACGGAAGGGCATACAAGACAAATTAGAGAAAAGGAGACAACAGACCAAAAAAACAAAAACCAAAAAAAAAAAAAAAAACCCAGTGAAAAAAAAAGGAATAAAAGCCTTGTAATGACAAGGCACAAAACAAAATAAATATATAATTATTTAAAAATTTGAAAGAAGAGACTCTAAGTTGGTTAGAAGAGGAAAAAGCCATAAAACAGGCAAGCATCTGAACCAGTTGTTGTCTTTGTCATAGTTACCTGATACCTGGTTCATTGATTAATCTGTTCCAGAGAAATGTATCCATTTCTATGAAAAAAAAAAGGGGGGATTTGTATTTTAAGCCGTGCCAGTAAAAACAAGCAGACACTCAGTGTGCACCAGAGTAACATTTACAATGCCTGGGCCAAATTCATGCCTTGTGTAATTTTATTGCTTTTACTGGAATTACACCAGAGATGAGTTTGGCCTTTTGCCTTTTTCAAGCATTGTATAATATATCTATTTGTGAACATGTAGAAGGAAACAGGGCATTTTGTCTTCCGAATTTTCCATAAAATCCCGTTCAATAGGCATAATAAATAAAACAAACCACTTAACCTATGAAATAAAAAAGAATCATACAACGTTTTCTAGATATTAAAATAATGTTAATACACTTTGTAAATCAAGGAGCTGACACATGTACGCGCTGAAACAAAAAGTCCAGAGAAATTTAAAGGCAGCCGGCTCTGTGTGTGTGTGTTGCTTGCTCCGTGCCAAAGAGAGAATGAAGGTCCTGACTCACCCCCTGGTCAAAGGCAGACTCAGGGAAGCTCACACATGAGGGTATTCACCTCCCAGCCTTGAAAAAGGTAAAAAGAGAGACACAGAACTCCTCTCTTTTCCCCCTGAATAAGCTGAGGCTGCGAGGCACCATGCCCTGGTGCAGTACACATGCCATCACAGACAAGGAGCTGGCAGGATTTCCACTGCAAACCCCGTTTAGTCAGACTTTGCAGTTCAGCCATTAATAGAACACTTTGGGCTAACACTTGACAAAATGAATCTTGGCCTAGAAGAGATGTTCACTCACACACAAGCACACACAAAAATAGAAGTTAAGTCCATTAAGTTCCTTTAAAAGGAAAAGAGGTGTAATTTCAGATCCTTTCAATATCTCTCTGCTTAAATAGAAAATTGTACTATATAAAATATTATGGAAGGATAATTCCACAATGCAAACTAATTAGTTTTCCTATGGGAAAAAAAAGAAAAAAAAAAAGCTACTACAACTACACTGCAATTTTTTAAAAAAAGTTTTACAGCAATAAAAGAAAACACACTAAAAAAGAAGTTTTACTGTCTGTATGCCACACTATGAGGTCAGTTTAAAAAAACCTGTCTCCTTTTTTTTTTTCTGCCTGCAATTGAAGAGAGCAAATAACTGAAGTTGTATTTTATTACTTCAATTATTTGCTGTAGCAGCTTGTGTTACATCAATGTTTTAATCATATAATACCACAGTCTAATGGGATTGATACCTAAGTGAGAGAAATTGTAGCAACAGAGAGCTTCAGGAGGAAGGCAGAGGGCAAAGGAGGAGGACAGATTAAAAAGGAGGCTTTATGTGAAGGCTTTCACTTCTTTAAGAGAAGAATTTTTTAGCTTGTTTTGCTCCCCTGAAATTATGAAACTGATATTGTCAGCAATCTAGTAACAGAATTGTCCCTAAATTGGCCACTGCGTGATAACCCCCCAGGGAAGTAACAAGTCTTTCAAAGATCTCCAGTTGTCTGTTGGCTCAGCAGATTGTTTCACTGTGATCAGGATCCACACAGATCATGGATGCAATTATATACCAGACCAACTTCTTTGTCTTCACTCAAACAATGGTTTGGGAGGAAGGGCAGAGATGTAAATGAGAGCAAAATGTGAGCATTTTGTTTCATAACACAACACAGCTCTTAGATCCTCCATCTCTCTCCTTGTGGTTCCTTCATGCACCTTTTTGGTGACAGAGATGATGCCTTTCAAATAACTGAAAATGCTGGGAAACAGATATTGCAGTCAGAAACTGCTTTCTCATGCCTCTTCTGCTTTGCAATCGATATAGGATATTTCTTCCGATAATTCCTGCTTTATTAACACAAGCCTCTGTCCACCAAGACAGATGGAGACTTCTCTTGACCTGAATAGATCTATTCTGTGGTCAGTAGTTGTGCCTTACAGTTAAGGAGATGGGTCAGAGCCTTGTTGTTTCAGGGCCTTAAGCTTTATCTATTTGAAAAAATTGTAAATACCCAGATTTTTGTTCAAGGTTTAAAAACAAAGGATAGGAACTTGTTTAGTTGCCAAGATTGTGGGCCATTACCAGGTGATACTGTGGCTCTTACAGTCACCGTGGACATCTCCAAACCAAGGGTAAGGTGATATCTCTGAAATGTCTTCACTCAGAATAAAAGAAAGTCCCCAAAAGGCAGAAAAAGGTTGTGCCAGGCCTCTTTTCTTCACCTCCCTGGGAAAAATTCCCCCCAATATTTCAAATCCTATGCTTTGATTTGTCAGTCCTGAGCTGACGTGGTGTTATGTGACATAACAGTCCAAAGTAGCTGCCACCAAATGGCTTCCCTGTGCCAGCAGTAACCACACAATGATGCTGGAGGTACCACAGCTTTTTGTTTACTTAGAAATGAAATCATTTTGATGAGTGTATGGTATCAGTTAGCAAGTGTTGAGTTCCTCATGGTGATACTGCTCATGTTGACTTAAATGGAAAACGGATCAGCTCAGAAACTTTTAATAAGAAAAGTTCCTTCGGGGGCTTGTAGTGATGCCCTGTGGAGCCACGAGAACTAAAAATCTGTCAGCATACTTGGTAGAAACTTTGTTTCATGGTTCTCTAACTCATATGATTGAGATTAAAGTGAACAAAATCTTGGCGCATAGCTTGGCAGGCGAGAAGCATTCCTGTGTTTGTGTGTGTGAGACAGAGGGACAAAGAGAGGGGGAAATTTAGCAGCCACTCACTTGGTGTTAAATTATCAGGTGCTACATATTTTTAATAAACCTTAGTAGAAAGATAAGATACATCCTCTACTATTGAAAACTGCTTTCACTTAGACTGTAAACCTAACTTTGAACCAGCTAAGCATCTCTTCTAACCATTGAAAACAAAACCATTCAAATTCTCCAGCCCAAACAAATTGCAAGCCAGACTTGAATCCAAACAAAGAGGTGGAAGGTTCTGGAAGGGTGCTATTTATGCAGGCAGGTTTTCCCACTTTGACTCTAAACCAGAGCAGCTACAAAACATTTCATTTAATGCCCTGATCTGTGACTTGTAGGACTCTCCTCATAGCAGTGGCTGCACAGACATGATATTTTTAATGCTTTTCAAACTCTCATGATGTGGATGCCTGAAAAGTATCTGAATTTGCACACTAAAAATGGTTCACAATGGTGCCTTTTATTATCTCTGCTTCAGTTGCATTTTTGTGTTCTGATACGCCATACATTAAAAACACAAAGGCCACAGCTTACAGCAAGTGTTTCTGTTAGAAACCCTGCAACTGCCTTGGATGTCTGTATAGTAAATGTCATTAATAATTACTGGAATTTTCACCAAAGAAGGAAATTAGATATGGAAAGCACTTCATGCCAACTTCATCTTTCCAAGCCTTCAGAAATACCAGAGGGCCTATGTGAACCCTAGTAAAAGGGATGAGATTGCATTTCTACCTTCCTTACATCATTCCATGCCACAGTCAACATTAAGACACAATGACAATGATTCAAATCAACTTTCTTCCTGTAGCTTTAAATAATAAAATAATCACCTTCCATGAAAATGTTAAATGATATTCATATTTATGCATTTACTTCACCCAAAATTCAGCTAACAGATATCCAGTTCATTTCATTGCCAGCAACTAGGGTTTTTTTCTTATCAGAAGTCAGAATTTTTATGCATTTCTTGAATGTCTCAGCTATGTTTTAGTTAAATAATTTGTATTTCATTGAGGTTTTGTTTTATTTGCATATTTCAAAGCAGAAAACAATTTGTTCCTTTTCAGACTATGCTTAAAAAAACATTTTATGAGGAGTCCCTGAGCAATTCATACACAAGTTTTGTGCTATTTTAGTGTAGTCTGTCCTGGAATGCGTGTCAAACCATAGCATGAAAACTATGAAGCTCCTTCTGCCAAAGTAATGAAGGATGCACCAGTCTCTTAAGTTTTGGTACTTAGCACTCTTTGTAATCCAAAGAGTTTGGATTTGGTTTCTGCAGACACCTTGACTGTGTCTTTTGCTGAGTGTTGCTTTGGTGATCAGATTTTTCCCAAAGAAAGTGGAAGGAAAAAAGTTTTTAAGTTACTTGAACCTGTTTGGGGACAGAAAACACAGAGGAAATAACAGGAAAAATAATCTATATATATAGCTGCAGAGTCCTGCAGCTAAGATGGCAAACTAAAGTGGAAAAATATGTAAGCACAATAGGTTTGTGTCATATTAAAATTAATGTCTCTGTTGTTTCCCGTAGTACTGCTTAATGTCACTGTTTCATAACACTAAATACGAATTTCGCAAACCCAAGAATTTTACTCACTTCTTAGACTGGAGATTTATCACACTAAAGAAGGTGGTAGGGCATTCAGTGGAATCCCATGGTTTTCACTATTGCTGGGTCTTGAAATGTGAGCAAAGTACACGGAGAAAGACTGTGTTACAGTAGAAGTTATCTCTGTATGCCCATGCACACACACCTTTGTGTTATCACGTTTACATGTTGGGCAGATATGCAGTGTAAGAATCCAGTGAGCTGGTGTTGCATGGCTGTGTGAATACTTATCTTCCAAGAGAGCCTCTGGGCTTTCCACACAGCCCTGGACTGCAACACCCCAAGGTGTCTGATAGTGTGTCTTAGACCAAAGAATCCACTTTTTAAATGTTTACTCCCTCTTAAAGATAAAAAGCAAACACAGAGATAGATGCCTACAATACAATGTGAGTAGCAAAGACCACTACTAACTGCACATTAGAGTCCCAGCCAGATTTTAGAGCAGGGTTCTCCACATTTCTCTGTTAGAAAAACAGAACCTCTGTTTTCTGTCCTCAAAGGCAAATCTATTTCTAACTGCAGGACACAGGTCCAGCTTTCTATGTGCTATGCAACAAAATAAGTGCTACAGAGCGCCCCACTGATATTTCTTTAGCTGCTGTTGAACTGTAACAGCCAAACTCTGCCTTGGCATCCCTCCCCAGCGATGCTCAGGAGCTGCAGGATGTGTTCATGGAAAGCTGAGTAGGACTTGATCCTGGAGATAACAGAGATAACCTTGAGACATCTAAGGCTGGACAAAGCACAGGCTCAGGCTGCCAAGTAATGGATCTGTTGTAAAGAGTGTTTAGCCTATCTGGACTCCTTAGCTATCTCTAAAACAAAAAAAAATTGGTAGAAGCAGTTCTGTGACTTTCAGTTTGCTTCCTAAATATCCCTATTCCACCTTAAACTTCCTATCCCAGTTGTCACCATAAAAAAAAAATTAGAAAAAAATCTCTTTGCCAAGCAAAGGTGCTTCAGACTAGAAAATGCAGACTCCTTACCCGTTTTGGCTGAAGGTTTTGTTTGCCCACACGTGCAGTTCTTCCACTTCCAACTGTTCAAAGTCCAACAAGAAGCAGCACTAGTCAGGATAGTGATTTTACCAAGGTCTAATTTAATCTTTCACTACTCTGAAAGAAGGGAAAAATTTGATCCTACTGTGCATTAAATTCTCTTTAAAACCAGCACTGGGAAAAAGAGATGTTTGGAGAATTGTGGCTGTCCCTTAGCTTTAACCACGGTTCCTACTGGTGGAGTCAGTGGACCGGACTGGAAGTTCTGCACACTCCTAAAAGGACACTGGACCCCCCAAATTGCAGCTTCCTTTAGAGTTCTGATGTTGCTCAAAAAACACAGGCACGACGTTGGTGATGATGGATCCCCAAATGAAGCAGAGTTCAACCAAAGTGGGAGGATTTAGCAAAACGCATAAATTTCTTGTCTGCTACTGTCTGTAAGAGGCAGATCTTTACAGTGAGCCTAAGTCACAGCTGGCTTTTTCTGGAATGGTTTATGCTCTTGACCCTCCTCGGCTGTATAGCCAATAGGGAGTTGTCAGGCTACATGTGTTTTTAAACTTCTTTCAGCTAAATCAGAAATCCAAAAGCAAAATACAGCTCTCAGCAGTATCATGTGGAGTTGTGACACTCCCTGGAGGGCTGGGGTACATAAACCAATGAATGGATTACAATGAGGCATAAATGTAGTATTTTCATCCATGACAGATATAATCTCAAGCCTGTATTTTTCATGTTACTTAACTCTTTCAGAACATAATGTGTGACAGAAAATGTCTTATAATGCACATTGCAGTAAATATCAGTCAAGTATGCTTTATTGCTGAGCTCTACATGTTTCCAGAAGTTAACAGGCGCAGCTGGGATATAAGAAATGGCAGCGTTGTATATATTTCTTGAACATACAAAATACCTTGGCTCTCTTATCCCCCACCCTCCACATTACATCCCCAGCTGTTCTGATCATGTCACACAGTGGATGAGTTTTTCCATCGTCAGCTTCTCCTAAAATGATAACCTTTATTCAGGCTCCCATCCTTCCCAAAATAAACAGCATTATCCATATTGTCATCGCATTCAAATTAGACTATCAGAGTGTGGCACAGAATAATAGAAATGGAAGGTGGTAAACTGCCTGTTGGTGGTTGTACCTAGCAGAAAATGCTCAATACAGGTAATTGATTTTAATATAAAATCATAGAATGATTTGCATTTGAAAAGACCTTAAAACTCATCTCATTCCACCCCTGCCATGGGCAGGGACACCTTCCACTATCCCAGGTTGCTCCAAGCCCCATCCAGCCTGCCCTTGAACATTTCCAGGGATGGGGCATCCACAGCTTCTCTGAGCAACCAATTCCAGTGCCTCACCACCCTTGATCACTCTTGGTTAGAATGAAAAAAAATTGTACTTGATAAAGTAGCAAAAACCCAAAGAAATCTTGTTTCATTTCAGATGAATTAAAGGTTGGTCAGAGTGGAACTCCTAACCCATACATGAGAAGCAGCAACTGCAGCAAATGAAAGGGAATAGGAGTGGCGAAGGAGGTATTAAAAGAGAAAACAAACATGTAAACATAACAGAAATAAGCATTCCCCAAATTAAATACTAATGTGTTACAGAGAGAGAGCAGCTACTTCCAAACATTTGGCAATTTCCGATATTATGCTGTGTTGCATGAAGACAATGTTATTTCCTTTTAAACTGCCATTCCATTTAAACCAGCAAGCTGATGTGTGTACTTGAGGTCTGTGTTTGGTAGGCATTTTTTCCCCTTTATCATAAACCTTGTTGATTTAAAAAGTGAACAAAGATGAATCAGGTGGTAAATGTATTCATGTAATCATTTTCATTAATAAGCTGTTATAAATAATAGAGGGAAGGTTTTAAGTGTATAATTCTCTGTCGCACAATTGAGATTTTTCCACATCTTCAGCAGTAAGTTAATTAGAATCACCTGCATTTTCTTGGGCGGACACCAAATGGATTGCAAACAAAAACAGATTAAAATAGCTGTAGCTCATGGCATACAGATGACAAGATTCACAAAGAGGACAATCAGGCAATGAAAACCTCCTCTTTTTCAAACATTTTTAAAGGAAATTCAGCTCTTGTGAGTTGCTGTAAAAAGACGTTTGTAAGTGTTTCGCTGAAAGACTAGAATGGCTTTGTTTCTGATCCCATGATGAGTGAAAGAAATGTTTAAGAAAGATCACTTTACAGAGAGATTCAGACTGAAATGTGATGACTGTGATTCAAGCCAAGCCAAAAATTACAGCTCAGAATTAAAGGGGATGGACGTGGCTTGGGAATCCATTTTCCCACATTCCTGAATCTCAATCATCCCAGCCAATGTTTAAAAGAAAATACAGTGGAAAGCAATGAGGTCACTTTGTTTAGCTGAAAGAAGTGGGACTAGCAGAATGGCAAAAGTATATATTGGGGGTAAGGGCAAAATTACAGTGAGCACGCTGCGTGTTCGACGGCTCCATTCAAAACAAATAGCCTCAAAGCTTAGTTTAGGTTCTTGTTACAGGCAGCCTCCTGAGGAAGTCTTGTTGTTCCTGGGGCTTTTAAACCATAAACTTCTTGAATGTCAAAGCACAGCACAATAGAGAAGACGACAGAGGCAGAGCAAGCTTGATTTGGGCATTAAACAGCAGCCCTGCGTAGCAGTGAACTGTGTGCTCATTTAAATTACACTTGCTTTGTACTCTTGCTGCTCTTATTTATTTGTGTATAAATATCTAAGTGGAAATTCTACCACTGAGTGATATGAAATGGAATGAAGTATATCCTCCATCATATTCACTTGTTACTCATTCTCAGTATGTAATGCTCATATTCAGCCTTTTAATTGCTTCCATTAAACAGTTTCTATAGGGTCTTGAAAACAATAAGATCTTAGTCAAGCTTTTCTCCTTTCATTGCATCTTGGAGTTATTACTGCAAGAAAAAATGAGATTCTCTTTTTATGTAGGAATGCCCCTCATCTTCTTGATATTATTGCAGTCAAACATAGAATTATTTCTTTCCAGCTAATTTCCTAAAGAGATTCACCAAACCTGATGTCAGACACCTCCAGTAGAGCTGTTTCATAGCCTTTCAAGAACTAGTACAATATTCCCTCTTCTCTTTCCCCCAGTATATCTGCCTTTACTAAATTCTAAAGCATTGCTGGATTTCTACTGATCATAGAAAAAAGAAAATCTTGTTGCTGCTACCTTGAATTCAGGCTTGCTGTCACAGGTCTTGCACCTGGGCAGTGCTGGAAGGAAGTCCAGTACCTTCAAATCACATAAAATGTACAGATGGAGAGGACATTTCTCTGTCCTCTCTTTAATAGGAAGAAACAAAGCTTTTATTTTATGTTTCATGTTATTTGCTTCGCTGTCAAGTGCAGTGCTTTACTACAGATCCTATTTGTAGCCCATGAAGAGGTTCAATCTCATCCCTGCTTCTGTGATACTCCTTTATAATTCAAGGGATTATGTTAGTCCTGTTGTAGCACTGAGCTCAGAGATCATGTTCAGCTCTTCATTTAAAGTAAACCTCAAGTCCTTTGTAGCCTAAATCCAGAGTGCTGGACGTATCTTTTGTTTCTCCATACCAAACCTGATTTTGCCAGACTGTGACTGTTTGAGGTTCAGATCTTCTGTAACTTTACCTGTCCTCGTCATCATTTACTATCTCCCTGACCTTTGTGCCATCTGCTTATTTTGCCAAGGGAATTTTTTTCTCTCATTGTCCCATCTCTGCAAGAGGTATTAGATGGCACTGGATGAGAGCTCTGCTCTCGAGAGCTGTGCCAGTTCTGACCTTGCTAACTGATATCTCCCATTAACTGCCATATTTTGAGATGTCACCGAGCCAGTTTTTAATCCATGTAATATATGCCCTGTTAATTCTATAGAATGCAAGTGCTTTAATCAAAATGTCATGTGGTACTAAGTCAAAGGCAGCATGGAAAGCCAAACACACTATTTCAACCATTGCCTTCACCAACCAGACCTGTCAAATATTCAGCTCCATCCAAAAATGCAATGAGTTTGCTAGACAAAGCCCTGATTTCCATGAAACCACGCTGCTTGGGATTAATGATATTTTGTTATGAATTATTTGTTCATAGTGTCTTGAATTAATTATTTAAGTAGGCTGTCTGTGATGAGGTCAGTCTAGCCAGTCTCCAAAAGCATCACTCTTACTGCTTTTACAGAATCAGAATAACTCTTCAGCCTTAGCCATTTCCAAATATTTCTCTGTATTTTGTTTCCAAATGTGAGGCACAAGCACATCACGGCCACCAACAAAAATGAATGCTTTTTACAAAGCATGGTTATCTTTTTGTCCTTCAGATTGACTTCCAGTATCATCCCCTCTTTGATCTCCCAGGCCTGTTTAACCTCTGTCTGGTAGAAGTATCTGACATGACATGTTTATGGCACCTATTTCCATGGCAGCCAGGTACTCTCTCTGGACAGGAGATGGACATCTTTCCCTATCAAATGATGATATGTTGCTGATAAGTTCCTGGGGTGTTTTAAGCCTCAAAAGTGTGATAATCTGCTACAGGAGGACACAAAGGGGGTAGTTCTGGTGATCAAACCAGCAAATTTGTCCCAGCAGAGCAGAACCATCCCCAATGCCAGCCCCCAGCACTGCTCCAGGAGCTTTGGGCATATACAACTTCACCCTCTGCCACACCGAGAACAGGGACAGGGATGTCAGCAACACTTTCTGGGGTGTAGCCCGTGTTTGCTTCATGGTTTTAATCATTTTCACTTCTGATTTCCATGGCTTCAGACAAAAAATGTTATTTTTGCTCATACATTCACCTGAAACTCCAGGTAAATTTTGTCACCCGATGCGGATACAGTATTTTATTGTCAAATTTTAGTGTGATAGGTTCATTATTTGTTGACCTTCATGATTATCCTTCTTCCGGAATACACATATTGATCCTTTTGTGCAGTTTTATTTTTGTAGTCTTTGTTCTGTGTTTTTCTCATCACATTATTATGACGTGGATATATTTGCTCCCTTCACTCATTTCTGCTTCTTTAAATGACTTCTTGCCTCACTTTTGTGCCCTTAGTAAACTTTAAAAAAAATTTGTTTATAAATCAGATATTTATGGTAAGATGCATATGAAGACACGAGGAAAGAATTATAGTTTTAGGGAGAACATACCCTGATAATGACCTCTTAAATATTTGTAAAGATAGCCCTGGGCATCTGAGCCCACAAAATAGTTTATAATACAACAGCTTGATTGCATAATGATACTTTAGTTTTAAAACGTATGATCTTTCTGTTTATGGGAAGGCATAATAGGCTCCTTTGAAATACAATAGTTTTGCCCTGAACATAACTGATTTTAAATGAAAGGACTCACTAAAGAATGCCTTTCTTCAAGTTTGTACTTCACTTTGTTGTTGAATCCAGCACGATGGTTTCTTTTACAAAACAGGCCTGGGGACCACACCTATTTCAGGATACATTAATTGTCAAAGTTCTGTGGCTTTCCATGCAGGAAGTTACCTAGTGTTGTTTAAAATGGTGTGTTTTAAATTCTCAGTCTTGCTAAAAACCAGAGGAATTTCTGCATACCACCACCCCTTTCTCCCTGCACACAGAGAATTTCTTTTTATATTCAGTTTGAAGGTATTATCAAATAGTGATTAAAATTAGACAGAATCCAGTGTGATTCGGGAGGGATTTTTTCTTTTTCTATGCAACAGAAATAAGTTAGTGAGAACATTCAATTGCAGACAGTTCATAAATATCCTGGACTACCTCAATCAATATTGAAATCTAATATTTTAAAACATTTTTTGAATAAATACATCACCTAAACTCTAATATTCTTCTGTCTGGTAATATTTCACTCCAACATGTGGTTCCAGCTCAGACTGGTCCTAGATCTGACACTAGCCTGCATCTGCCTTTCTCCTTATTTTGGATAGGAGTGCAATAAATGTTTTAAATAAATATTCTTCTAACATCTCTTGTGCAGTGCAGAGTGACTATAACTTTTGTTATTGCTTATGAATCTCAGCCAAACCTGTGTCCAGTTGCCTTTTAACTTTCTCATCAGCAGCACCTGTGTAACTTTTTTAAAGTAAAATAGTTAAAATTTGCTATAATTTGGCAGCTGAACTGATGCGTTCTTGAGCAAGACCTTTTCCTACATTTCTTATACCATTACAAAATTTAGTGTGGAAATCATTATCGTGCTTTTGGCTACAATTTCTAATTGTGGGTCCATCCTGTTCTCAGGTTCCTCATTAAAACAAACAGAAACAGAGTTGCAGACTGGAATATAAAGCAAATAAAATACTTCTTCTCCTTTAGGGCAAAATCCAGTGATTCTACCCCAATAAACCCCTCTACAAAACACAAGAAGGTCATCCTATAGTGAACTAAAGTTGACTTTATTGCAACGAAAATTTTTTTCCTCAAAGTTTCTTTACCACTATACTTAAAACTCCAGCACCAGAGAGGAAACTGGGCAAGGCTTTTGTTTCATCTTGCTCCCTAAGTATTCATAGCCTGCCATGAATAAAAACTTACAGCAGTGCAGTGATGTTTTTATTCTTGATAGAGATGCCCTTAAAAGTGAATTTGCTTTGAAAATTGTTCATAGAATCAGGGTATAAGAACTATGAAATAAACTTTTCTCTCTCTCTGCCTTTCTCCTTTGTGCCTAATTGGATTTCCAAAATAAGTTGTTAACAATCCAGTTAAGATAATGTAGTCATGAAAAGGATGTCCAAATCCACCAGTGTGGATTGGTTTGGTTTGGCTCAACTTTCAAAGTTATTGGAGCAGAAAGTTGATGGCACGTGAATGTTATAATCAGTTTGATTTTTTTCTATTTTTTTTCTCTGCCATATTGTATAGTGCCCAAATGAAATGCTAATCAAACCTCATTTCTGGACCAAAATTAATTTATTAACAATAATAATGAACTTGTGTGTCGCTATAGGACACGAAAGAACACAGATATATACTGCAGCTCAGGTGATCAGAAGAGAGGAGATGAGCATTTTTTTTTTTTGACCCTAGTATTTATAGTTTTCTAAAAATGACAGTGGATTGGACGGTGGCTATGCCACCTCTCCAAAGACACTGGACAGAAAAACAGTCCATCAATTTTTCTCCTCCTCTGTGAAGGAATGCAAAAACACTGAGGTGTTTATAGAAAGTGTGTGAGAAAGTTCTTCACAAATATGTAAGTATCAGAAGGCTTAGAAAGTCTTACAAAAATCAGGGCGACACTTGTGTACTCCAGATCATGTTGCAAGATGTAATAGCCACCAATTTACCACACAGCTTGTTAATTTTCACTTGATCTGGGTGACTTATGCAGGTTCCAAATCGATGCTCTTAATGTGAGACTATTTCACCCAAAGTGACACAGATTGTTTTCACTTCCATAGAACCAATGAGGTTAAGAACTGAATTGAGTTAGATCCAAACAAAAGTTAACATTCTGTCTGGTGACTTGTCTGTTTGTTAGTTTGATTTATTTTTTCCTTTTAATTTCTGGTTTACACTTCAATTTACATGATGCAATTCTTAATCCTCTACCACAAGAGTCCCACAATCCTGTGCTGGGAATTAGTCTTTCACTCTCCCCTTACTGAAACAGAATTAGACTCTTCAGATTTAGGTTAGAATTGCATTACTTAAGCATTTTAGTAATTTCCATTTGCTCATATGTTATATATCCAGCAGATGGATAATTTCCAAGATTTCTTGATTACTAAATCCTTTCTGATTTCTCTTAAATAAACTTTTTCTTTAACCCTCTGTAACCAAAGGGGAGATCTCCCTGAAATTATTCATAACTCTCAGCACTATGTTGCAGCACACCCACAGGAGCAGGGTAGAAAACTATCTAATAAAACACACAAAGAAGCACAGAATTATTACTAATAACCAGGAAAATAAATTCTTTTTAATTTTAGAAAATAAGTTTGCAAATGCAAACCAAATCAGGATGTTCCTGGCAGCATAGACATAAAATGAGAAATGTATTTTGCAAAGAGACAAAACAATCATGCAAACATACAAAAGATTTTATTTGGTGTCAGTAAGTTTTTTCAAATATTTCTACATCAGTGAGAAATGCCTCCAAGCACTTGAGTCCACTGGCCATGGCACTCGTGTGCCAAGGCATGGTGCAAGTGTCAATAAAGATTTGAACCTCAGCTGCTTCTTCTTTAACTGCTATCACAGCTGGCCTCTAGGCTTCTCCACTTGTTTTTACTCTTACCTATACCTTCAGCTTTCCTTTTCCCCCACCTCAAATTGGAAAACCATTCCCCCTAGATACATTGTCAGGGAGTGTTTCCTGAAAATTTTTGGGTTTGACAAATTAGCGTTTTCCAAGAGAAAGTCTTTCTCTGAAACTGCTTGCCAAAACCTAATTAAAACTTGTGTTCCAAGGGATAAGAAGCCTTTAAAAAAACCTAGTTTGTGTATTTTCTCTTGGCTTCTTATGTACTTGCAAGTTTTAAATGTTGAAATGACAATGTACGTTTTAGTGGGTTTGATTTTTGGGTTTGATTTTTTGGGTCGGTGTTGCACTGCAGTAAATTCTCCAGGAAAAGGAGAGCGGTTCCCATGTGCTTTGAAATGCTACAGCTATGCAACAGGGGCTGGAAGTGCTATTTTAAACACTCATATCAGCAGAGCTTGCTGCAGGAGATAATATGTCACAAAAGGGAGTATGACATCTAGTTTCACCTAGAAGATAAACCTTGAGTAGATATGCAGGGAGAAACAAGGCTGTCGGGTTGTCCTTGAAAAGAATGGCCTATATCAATGAAGAAATGTACTCCAGGGCATGTGCTACTTGGGATATTTAATTTCATCCTCAGACCTGTCTGATTTGCTATGAAGAATATGGTAGAGAAATGGTAGTTGTGCGGAGTCTCACACACGTCATGATTTCGGGGTGAGCACCTCAGTGCTTTATTTTCAGAAAGGTCACAGCCTCAGAAATTCATGTCTGAAAAGCCCAGACCCAGACAGAGAAGTTTCCCCGGCACTATTAATACAAACATTTCGTGTCCTGTTCGAGCAGGGCTGGCACGGCACCGTGCCTGTCCCAAGCAGCCCTTTGGATGAGCACGAGAGCCAATTACCCCTCGCTTTCCTGTCACACTCAAACCCCCTTGCAGAGCCGTATTCTGCTGACAGAATTACAAGATAATTACAGCTAGGTGTTTTGTATTCACTTAAGTTAATCTCCCACTTTTATTTTGCATTGTTGCTTTAATCAGCGAGGAGGCACTTCAGTTGTTGTCAGGTGGATTATTTTTCAGTCACTCGCTGCGCTGCTCTTCCTCGTACTTGTGAGAGTGCTTCTGCCTTCCTGACAGACTTACAAAGAAAAATACTTCTATGATCTAAAATGAAATATGTGTTTCTTTTTCAGGTCTAGATGTTGATGGAATATACAGAGTTAGCGGCAATCTGGCAACAATACAGAAGTTACGATTTGTTGTCAATCAGGGTAAGTGATTCCTCCACCCTGGTAATGTTTTGTTTAGTACTTAACTGTCTCAGATGACAGTATTTCAGAATCTGCTATACATTAGTGGCATAGAATGATGAGCCCTGTTTTGGAAAAGAGAGGGAAGGGAGGGTAGAAAGATATTGCACAGAGGGAAATGTCAGCTAGGAGAGAGGAAAGAGAGCAGAGTAAGCAGAGGAAAATAGTAGTTAAACTTGAGATGAGAAACAAACAACAAACAAATCTAAAAATACGGGAGGAAATGGAGACGTGAAATAAGGTGGCAAAAAGCAAAGCATATGTACAAACCAAGGAATCAAAGTGAGGGGGAAAGAAAAAGATTAAGAGGAAAAATAGCAGATTGTTTGGATGTTGAAAGTTAAACAAAACCAAAAGTAGAGCGGGGATCCAAAGGAAACCAGTGAAAGAGAAAAAGGTGCTGAAAAGAACTTAAAAGGAAATACTAAAAGCGGAGTACTGGCTCTGCCAAAGTCAGTGCAAGATTTACCACTGATTTTGAAAACACAAAGATTTGACCCCAGAAAGTGAAAGAGGAAAGATGAGTATTTTGGTGACCTGCTAACCAGAATTAGAACCATCCTGTATATATTTACTGAACATATTTCCACAGATTCTGTGTATAATGAACATAATTCCACAAATACAGCAGCACACTTTACACTGATGTGGCCTAAAGAAATCTAACGTTGATCAGTAGATCCTGTTACAGGTGTGGAAGCTGATATTGGGGACTAAAAAGGATGAATAACAAATATATTTATCTCCAAATGGTTTACTACTCTTACAAAATACTAACTCTCCCGACATTTAAAAGCTTAGCAAATATCATCAATGATAGTGAACCTCATGATACTACTTAACAAGAAAATAAAATCAAGTTTCTCAGAAATGAGGAAAACTACCAAATCCTAAATTGTGTTAAAGACCTTGTACATTATTGAATTAATCAAGTATAAATGTGAAGCTGCTGCAACATTTTGTCCTAGTTTTTACGATCTTTTTATAAGTTACCTGGAGACTATTACCAGAACTGCTAAATATTGTGTATTCTGTGTGTGTGATAGCTGTTAGAGAAGAACTTCCTCAATTAGCTTGGTACTATACATAAACTAAGACTTTTGACTCAAATATTCTCATGAATTTGAGAGATAAGAGAGATGTAAAAATATTCCCACCTTCAAGCCTCCATTTCCATCTCTAGGGAAAGTTTCAGGGGATCAGTAGGTGTTTTCCACCTCCTCAGCTGCTCCAGATCAGTCTTGTCTTCAACTGAAACTGGAGGGTGAACTCTGGTTTATGAGGAATCAGTATTTATGCCAGTAAATTCAGCAAGACTGAATAAATCATCATTTACCAATCAGCCTCACGGTTTTGATTCATTACTCAGGTTCTCTTGAATTTATAGTTGTTGGGTATTTGTGTGTTGATAATGAAGCCTGCCTTGGCTTTCAAATGGCTGTAAGCTGTATTTTGTTTGGAGACACACAGACAAAAATGGGATTTTCTATCCTTCTTCTCTGCCTGAGCAAAGAGCTCAGGAAAAAACTGTGCCATAAAAATAATGGTCCTGTCTATCATGTCTCGTGGCATCCAAAGGTTAACATACTTGAGGTTAACATTACTGCTCAAGTTTTCACCTAAAACAGATGGGCTGATACTGTAAAGCTAGACAGGAGTCCAAGCTGGCTTTTTGCAGCAGAGAGGGACCAGACACCTTTTTCTTCTGGTTTATACTACTGTGAAAAATGAAAATATAACAGTGGAGTTAAGAGTACATTAAAGCCACTCTGGCACTGGTTACTTAAGGCATGTGGAAAAAAACCCTGCCTACTGAGGGACCAAAGGAAATTCAGAGAAAACTAATGCCCCTGGAGAACTATGTCATCACCTTATCAATTATGATAACCACTGTTTCTTATGTTAGACTTTATTGATAAAACGAGGGCATTCATGCATTTTATGTCAGGATGGAGTGGATTTTTGATGGGCAGTGATAATATCTATCCAAACTCCCTTTACAGATCCTTTAAAATCCTGTCTATAAAAAAATTCAGGTCTGCACTGGGGTTTTTCCTCAGGTAAATGCATGCAGAAATGCTGATTTAGGTAAATCCTAATGCCACTTAGCAGTCCCCAATGCCACATGAGGGAAGACCTGAGCATTTTAGCTCCCAAAGAATAATCCAGTAATTTTTAATCATAACATACAAGAAGGAACACAGACAGACAGTGTTTCAATAGTGCAAATAACATCCTTTTTCTGAGCTAAGTAGGAACCTGCAGGCAGGAAAGAGCCCACTCAGTCATGGTGTACCTGGGGGAAAATAGGATTTATTTATGGTTTGAATGGGAGAGCATTCTCCACCCAGTGTGTCCCAGAGCTTGGTGTTCCCTATCACTTAGGTGCTGAGGTCAGCAGCAGTTTCAGATGGCTTCATGAAGGAAAAAAGTTACCAGGAAAACTACATTTTTTCTTCTTTTTTCCCATTCTCTTGAAGCTCTGCAGTGGGACAGTGGTTAATAACTCACTGTCCACACTTCCCAGCCCTCAGTAATTATTGTGACCTCCTCAGGTCAATCCCTGTACCTTCATTTTTCAGTAATTAACAGTGGGAAAGGAGTACTTATACATACGATTTTGCCATAGTGACTTCTTTTTTTTTTTAATTTTAGTTAAAGTTTAATTTAATTATAAATGCAAACAAATGTTCTGAAAAAGCCTATTTGCATTGCAGAGATTGACTGCAGTCAGTTCTTCTGCAGGCCAAATACTCATTGGGTTCTTTCTTCCTGCTTGCTTTGCCATTGTGTTACACCTACATTTAGAGGATATAAATAATCTGTATCACACTCAAGATCATAGAAGGCACTCTAGGCTGGCTGCCATATCAAAGTATTTTTATTAGAATAATCATTAATTAGAAAATAGCAATGCTTTATTTGGCTCCTTTTCCTATACTGTTAATGTCATCTGCAGCATCAAAAATTAAATGAGAGAACTGGTGAATACGAACAGAAAAGAAGCTAACAGTTGACAGCTTTATCATTAAAGAAGAAATAAGAACATAAAAATAAAAAAAGGGTCTTGAAATTCTAGATTTTTGGGGATGAAAAGGGGTTTGCAATAAAAAAAAGCAAAACCCTAAACCTGGTATCTTTTTTAAATTCTCTGAATTTACTCTGTGTTCTGTTCTCATTTCTTGAGGTAGGCAGCTCCTGAGGAGGGTTTTGGCCTTGCCAGCACCAGCAGAATAAACTACCTTATTTACTTTATCCCTCTCACAGTTTTCTTTTTCCTATAAAAGTCTATTGATATCACACCTTTTTTGCTTCTGTGCAACAGGATTATCTTTTATCCGTGATTTATTTTCCCATTAAGAGCTGAAAAGATCAGTTGATCATAGGAGGACTGGGCTATAACACCTCTCAGCACTTTCGAAACTCTAAGTCATCATTTTTCAAATCACTGAATCAAGGCAGTAGAAGCTGCTTGTACCAAACTGACATCAGGAAATTCGTACTTTTCTTAGTCTATAAGCACTGAAAAATTTGGGGTTTAGAAACTAAGCCACCAAGCAGTCAATATTTTTGTCTGAGCACCTACAGTGAAGGCTTCTTGAATAGCTGGAGACATTAGACAGAGATGCCTATTCCTCTCATAATTTCCATATTATTGGTCAAGTCTAAAAGTTGAAGTGTTAAAAAAAACTAAAAAACCCAAATGAATGAACAAACAAACAAACAAACAAAATAACCAAACAAAAACAAACAAACAAACAAGGTTGGAGGAGACCTTAAATATGTATTTTTTGGTTCTGCTGATTTTACACAAGGTCTAGTAAGTTAAATCCTTTACATGTATTTATAAGGATATTCTTTTAATTCACGCCTGTAGGAAAAGGAATAAAATGAAGTTTATGGGTCTGTTAAGCCATGTGTGCTGGCAGTTCCAGGGTATGAGGTTCTACTGAAAAGATGCCTTGTTCTGGCCCAAGCCCCCAGGGAGGGTCTGACATGGGCCCCAGCTGGGGCTGCTCAGAGTCATCAGGGCACCACTACATGAACCTGAGGACAGGGGGGAGGAGCTTTTCAACAGCAAAACACGGCAGGGCTGGAGCAAAAAGTGCCTGAATAAGAAAAACAAGAAAAAGGGAAGGCTTTTCATCCATCAGTTTGTAAGTAAAAGTGAATTTTTCTCTGCTTTGCTTGAAGACATTGTGCTGGTTATAGAATCCCAGAGTGGTTTGGGTTGGAGGAGACCTTAGAGCTCATCTCTTTCCAGCACCCTGTTACAGGAAGGGATTCCTTTCACCAGGTCAGGGTGCACCTAACCCCATCTGACCCAACCCTGTGTACAGGGTGTGTGACAAAAATGGATGAATTTGTGGGGTGAGGACCTTCTTTGTGCTGAGCCAGGTTCCTTGTCCTGCTTCCACACACCTCTCCTTTAATCCTCAATGAACTCCATGCTGAAGAGCAGGGATACCTGTGTGAGGAGCTGGAACCTTCCTTCTTGATGTCTCCTGTGCTAACCTGCTCAGTAGCTGGAACGGCGTTCACTTTCTATGGCTGTCAGTCAAGCAATTTTCATGAGTACCAAATTAACTAAAAAACAATATATATATATCTTTAAAGAGCTCATAACACATTGCTGAAACACTAGGATTCTATCCCAGTGCATGCACATCCGGGGAAACTAAGCATGGAAATACAGATTTCGGTTCTTACGGGTTCATTCAGCAAGTGTTGGTTCATGCATAATACAAGAGAGCTCCTAATTGTCTTTATATCCAAAGCTTTGTTTGCAAAATGCTGGGTGTTTGCTGTGCCGATGACCTCTGCATCCCCTTATTTCATTAGGAGTACCTTGGGTGTTAACTGCAAGGCACCACAGACCATCCAAAGGTCAACGATTGTGTTTTTACAGCTCTGTTACTCTACCCGTGCACCAGAGCAGGGGCAAACATGGGAATTTTTAGAGGCTAAATATTATGTTGTTGCAGAGAGGTGTGTTTCTTGTGGAGCATGGAAAAGGACAGACAAATATATCCAAATACTCATATTTTGAGGGGGAAAAACCATTAATTTAATCTCATCCTTCCATTGCCTCGCAGTAACAAAAAAATAGTACTTGGTCAAAAAAAAGAATTATTTTTTTGTTTTTCCTTCTATGAGAATATAGCAGGGTATGATTCAGTTTAAGGAAAAATTAAGAGTAAAGTTTGAACCAGAAATACGTGAACTGATTGCGAATATTTATTAACTAAATAATTTAATAATAAAGAAAATGCCTACTTGATTAATTGTTACAGAGTAAAAATTACAATAAAACTGTCTTGATCAGTGCTTTGCAGAAGCACCATTACTGTCTGTGCAGTTGTTTAACAAGGATTTAATTGGAAAGATAAGTGAATGCACATTTAAAAGTATTGTTAATTTGCTTTATAATCACCCCATCCTTCACAGTATTGACAGCACCAGGCACAAACCCCTTTCTCCTTTACAAGTATTATTTTCCATATGTGCACAATAAATTCTGAAGCAGTAATTGGAAATTTTATGGATTTCAACATACCTACTGTTTTGAGTTTATAGGTGCCATATCCCTTCTCTAAAGGTTGTTCATAGGTGGCATTTTAGGTAAAATCACTGCTTTTTATTACCCATAGGCTTTTTTGGAGGTCATGGTGTGGTAGTTTGTTGGATTTTGGGTTTTGCTTTTTTATTTTGTTTTGCCTTTCTTTCCTAAGAAACATCTAATTCCAATTTACTTTTCCCTTCCATTTGAAATATCAACAAAATCTTCGCTTCGACATCATTTTTGATTTAATAAACAACAGCCGTCAGAAACAGTAATCTTCAATATGTTTATATTCCATCTGCACTTATATTTATTGTTCTAAAATGACTCGAATTAATCTAATTGACAAGTAAGAGCCCAGACCATATGAGCAGCTAAGGATGATACCTTTAACCAGCAGGATTCTTCAACCGAACTGACATGTTCTTTATCAATGGACTGGGAGAGAAGAGGAACAAATACCCGGGATTTATTTATTTATTTATTTATGTATTTTTTAATATTGCTGATTCTATGAGCTTGCTGGGACCATATGTCTGTGTGAGCTGGGCTATCAGGAACCAGAGTGGTTTCCTGGCTGGCTCTGCCTCAGCCCGTGGAGCTGCCACGAGGCTGGGGCTGCCTCTGCAACAGAGCCTCCGGGTCAACACAAATGGGCTGGGTGGTTGTGAAGGAAGCATTTCGGAGGGGGAGAAAAGAGGGAGGAGGGAGCTGGGTGAAAAAAAGAGAGATGCATCTTCTTTTCACAGCTTTCTTTTTTTTAAATAATGGAAAAAAAAATTTAAGAAGAAAAAGAACCCCACCCAAACTGACAGCAACAAAAAGTTCAACCCCAAACCAACAAAACTTCCCATTCAGAAATACCTGTATCTTTGCACTGACCCCAATATATCTATCTCAAAGGCAGGGAGGGGCTCTGATCCTCCCCCTAACAAAGGCTCCATGGGCACAGGAGAGCAGGTCCATTCTCAGCTGCCAGCTCCCAGAGAGCAGCTACAAATATGGAGGGCCAAGAGGATTGTCACGGGCTTTATTTTAAAATTGCAGTGAGGATCACTGGATAAAAGGGGGGAAATAAAGAGGAATAGTTCTCTCTTGCAGTCACTTTCCTTTTTGTTTGTAGGTTCTTAGTTTCTTGTGCATGCACCTTGATGAGATTTCCCTTTATATCTATCTCATATATTTTTAGATGTTTTAGGTTACTGGTTGTATTTTTCAGGGATGTATGAGTGTCCCTAAAAACACATGAATGTGCCTCGGTGGGGGTCTAACTTTAGAGCCTTGGTGATGTTCCTGGTGTGATCAAGCACAGCACAGGCAGCAAAGTCTTCCTCACGTCTGCCAGCAGCTCTTCATGTGACCAGTCTCACTGAGAAACCAGGAAGAGTGATCCAAAGTTCACGATGGAAATATCAGGCTCAAACTGGGTTACTTGCTAGCTGAGAACCAAAATGTCTTGAAAGCCTTGAGTCAAAAATAGTTTTTTCTTTCTTTTTCACACTTCCCAGGCAAGCACAGAAAATAAAATGGACTGAAGCAATTTTCAAAAATAATTATAAAACAGCTTGCTTCTGGGTTAAGACCTGCATATGCCAAGCTGTAGCCAAGAATTTTTTTTATTTTTTTTTCCAAGCTTTAAAACTCTGACAACAGAATACTTTAATTGAGCCCACAGTACTTGGTGAATCAATTAATATATGTGTGTTATTCATGTGGGTTCTTCTTTTTCTCTCTCTGCTTTAAACTACAGAAAATTTATTATTATCATTCAAAGGAAAGTATGTTTTCCACATCTTCCCCTTCTCTTTCCGGAGGTGAAGGGGGGAAACTATAGTACTTCCAAAAATGGTTTGTAAATATAAGTCAGGTACAAAAATCTAATGGAAACACTAATTTTTGCAATGAATGCTTCAAATAATTTTGTAAATAATGTACATTCTATAAGAAAAATGGGTAGAGCTTGAATATTAATGTCTTTCCAATATAGCTATTCTGTGTTCAGTGTGAAGAAAAAAAGCAGACAGAAAAATATTCAGAATTCGAAGTCTTAGTTGCCCAATCTGCAGCTCTGTAAAATTTCTCTTACGAGTGGTATTGTCATGTTTTCCTTTTCATGTGCTGAATAAGCCAGTGGAATGGGGCAGAAGAGGCAGCAGGCTGGGTTAGTGCGGTCAGCCACAAACATACCATGGATTTTATGGCATGTATTGTATGATGGAGCATTTCAAACATGCCTTTTATTCCTTTTCTACCCGCAGCACTATTTGCGTTACAATAGCGTCTTGCTTAGTAACACTTCGAGAAGTTGAAGAGCTTCTTGATAACCCCTCAAGGAGTGTTATTTAGTTGCTGAGAAGGACTGGAGGTTTGCACGCTGCACTGAGGGATTGCCTTTTTTTGGGGGATGCTCATCGTTGTCATGGGTGACTCTTTGTTTGGGTTTGTTGTTCTGATAGTCGCGCTACAGGAAATGCCATTCCACAGAGCTCCAAAAATGCAAGGAGAGGAAATAAATTATTGAGTAATCTGGTAAAAGTATTAACAGGACAGCTTTCTACCTGTGAATTTTGGGATGATGGGATCATTTCCTGAACGTGGGGGTTGTTGGGCTCATTTGGAGATACCTTTGATGCTTAAGTCAGTTTATTTTGCATGAGATATTTATATTTTGAGGAGATGGACAGCCTGGAGAGCAAATCTGCAGAGCTCCTACTTATAATTTTCATGCTCAATATCCTACAAGACTGTGCTGTGGCCTAATATTTGGGGTGGTTTCCTCCCCTGTGGTAAATATCTGTAATTCCGTGGTTTGTGTGTACAAGTAGCTGACAAACACGAGCTTGCAGTGGGCCTGCAACAAAAAAGGGTGATGTTAGATATGGATGTACACTGCATAATAATTCTACAGGGTGGCACAGGATGAGAAGTTGTTGCACCAGGGAATTTGGCTTTATCGTGGTACTTGTGGTGTTCTGTGTGTTGAGAATTGGGGAAACCATAAATGCTGTGGTAGGAGCAGCTGTTGTGAGTGGCAAATTATTTTTTTGGTTGGAGGAGACTCTGGTAAAGCATTTGAGTGTAGAACTCCATTGGTTAGGAGTGGTGGGGTCCAAAATTTAGAAAACTCAAATGTAAAAATCCTGTTAGGAGAAAAAAAAAATGCAAAAAAGAGAAAAAACTAAAGTATAACTTCTCTGAAAATTGGAAACTTTTATGAGGAAACCTGTGTTCTTATATAGACTGTCTCATTTGGGCTTACATAGTTCCTAGAATTACATTACTGCTGAAAATATAACACTGTTGTTAAGAAATTTTCAAGTGGTTCACAGCATCCTGTATTTATGAATTTAAAATTGAATATTCCCATCTTCTTTTTTTTCTTTTTTTTTTCTTTTTTTTTTTGTTATTGTGTAAAAATCCAGTGGAATTTTCTCACATGAGCAAATTATCAGAGTCCTGGAAAGCATCTTCCCTTAATACGTTCTTGGGGCATTTTGGTGTTGATTCAGTTACTTAATCACTGTTATTTAGTGCCCCTAGAGAGGATGCTGAGTGTCACAGTGACTCTCAGAAGGCTGTTGGCTCTACAGGAGAGTTGTGCCCTCGGAGATTGGGTGCTAGAAGCTGGGTGAGATGTCCTAAAGTATTTTAAATGCATTAGATGCCTGTATTTAGAGAAATTATTAATTATTCTTGACTACACCGTTGGCTTTTTCAAATTAAAAAAAAATTAAAATCCCATCCTATACAGTGGATAAAAATATTGCATATGTATTTGGTGGGAATCCTTTTCAAAGGAGGGAAGCTTTAAGAAATAGTGATATAAAGTGTCACAAACTACTGTCCTGAGCAAGCACACACCATAAATGCAAATGTAAAGAAAGAGACATTGTTTCCACCCTCTCTTCCAAGTCTTGATTTACACTTCAGATTTATTATTTTGGGGATTATTAAATATATTGATTTAAACACTTGGGGAGGTAGTCACACTGTATTTTAATTTCGAAGTTATGCATGATACCAGAGTCTCAAAAGTGAGAATGTAGCACAGCTCTCACTTGGGTTTTCAGCTCTCATCCGAATGTTAACACCATTCAGCCTGTACCACGCCTGTTGTCAGTACAAGTAACAGGGATTGTTCAGATCTCTCGAGATCAAAGGTCCCATTTCCCAACTCTACTGTAACAACCCCAGCCTAATCAAAGCCTTTCACATGGACAAACACCTCGGGGTGAGTTGGGAGAGTGATGCCTTTTGAAATCATCCTATGAATCCATGGCTCTAATTTCAACGCATTGTCTCTTCTTTGTGTAATTACTGTTATTATTTATACAACATAGCATGGTCCAATTTTGAAATAGTCAGGGTATGGAGAGTTGAATATAATGGAAAAAATATTTTATACCATTTTTCCCCTTCTGCTTCAGAGCCAGTGTCCAATTCTGCTAGTTTATATTCCTTTTCTGTGTCCCTTTTTGCACACTTTTTCCGTTATTACCAGCTGACATAACGTGGGAGACTTGGTTCATCCATGGCTTGCACCCTGGGCTGACACTGGGGCACATATGGGTAGGAGATATTTTGGGGTGACAGTAGCCTGGAGTTAGGTTATGCCAAAATCCTGACATAAACCTCAGCAGAATCTAAGTATGGCATTCCTCACCTCTCTCTAGCTAAATAAAGGTGATAATAAAAGGCATCTTTAACCTGAATTTTGCAGGTTTGCAATGATGTTACCAGAATTTGCCATAGTTATTTTCATCACACTTTTAAATCCCATGATTTATAAACACTGGATTGGGTAGACTGTTAGAAAGTGGGGAGAGGGGGAAAAAATCTCTTGTAAGAGAATAAGATGGAGTGCTTTGCTGGATTGTATTTCTTGTAGTACACCAGAGAGATCTCCTTTTCTTATATTATTCTTTTATTTTTTCTTTTTTCCTCCATCTTTTTTTTTTCCCCGTTTCCCGGTGTAATCAGATAATTAAAAAACAAACAAACAGGGATTTCAAAACACATTGCCATCAACCAACATTATGTGCTTATGATACAGAAGATTGAGAATGACTTAATTAAGTAGATAGCAGCAGTGAAGAGAAGATGGATGCAAGGAGGAGGAGATTATTTGCTTTTGGAGGAACTTCCTTTGGCTGGCGTCGGGTGCCTTTCTAGAGACAGGGCATTGATGGAAAAGGAAAATCCAGGAGGAAAATGGCAAGAAGATTATATCACTGCGGAGCTAAAAGCTGTTACTTGCTGTAAGAAAAGTTTAGCTGCTTGCTCAGTGTTTTGTTCCAGGATAATGTTGACATCAGCTGAAGAGATGGGATAATGAGTTTCAAACAAGGAGGAAACCAGTACATAGCATCTGAATAAATTTAGGTGGAGCTGCACGATGCCAGACTTGAGATCTGTAAGGGTGGGGTGGCATGGAATTGATCCTATCTAGAAAACACGAAGCACTTGGGAGGGGAAAGTGGAGTTGTGAAACTGTCAGGACATCTGGGCTGAAGTGGGATAACAAAAAGACACCCAAACAGCTAAAAGAGCAATACCAAGGGCTTCTGGTATCATCAGCTGAATTTGAGGAAAGAAAACTTTTGTTTTTCTGTGCTTAATGCTTTGCATATATGAAGATGCTACAGCAGCTTAGAGATACGTATTTTTGAATCAGAGCCACATGATAAAGCATCCAAACATAATGCAAATAATTGCAAACTGATGTATCCAGCATTTTATTTTTTTTTAAAGAATAAATAATTTAGCTTTACACATGGGCAATCCTTGCTAAAAATTGCAAATCAGAAGTCTTCTGTTTGAATGTATTTTATTTTGTTAATGGATTCGCTCATGTGAAAGGCATCTAATTGTATAATGTGTTATTAGTCATTTTCTTTGGCATGCTATTAACTTTAAATAATTCTAATATTTAACATTTTATAACATGCACAACAAAGTTCTATCTCCAGCAGAGGAAAAAAACATGCATTAATAATAAAATTTTCATGGCTCTTTCTACTGTGTATGTTGGGATACATATTTCAGCAGAAGTATGGAAAATTGAAGTGTAAAGCAACAAAGCCTGTTAGCATTTAAAGAATATACATTGTAATACGCTGTGGTCCTCTAAATACAAGAACTGGGGTATAATTCAGTACAATTAACTTATTTTAAGATTGAGTCAGATATAAAGTGTGATAGGATATAACTAAGTGCATCTACTTGATGTCTGCCCTGTGATGGCTGGGCTGGAGTGTATAAAATGGTGATTAATGCCTGCTAATGGAAGTGGTCTCCACCACAAGTTGTGAGCACTGGGCTTGTGGCTGGCTACGAAAACCACACACAGCAACACTGATAATCTCCAGTAAATCCCCAAGTTTTCCTGTGCTGGAAATAAGATGACAGGTCACATTAGAAATTTTCTCCTTATGGCATTCTGGATTTTCTTTTTTTTTCCCCTTTTGTTTTAGTAGGTCAGATCTTGTTCCCGTGTGTTGTGGAAGTATTATGGGAATGAGCAGTGTCTAAGCTGCTTAACAAATGCACACTTTCCCCACACCAATCTGTTTTCTGGGGACAGCCAGGCTAGTGCTGTACAGCATCCTCTCGGTTGGGTGCTATTAATGTTAATAAAATGCACTTAGCACTTAACATCTCGGGATCTCAAAAGAGCTTGCAAAGCAGCATCATTATCTTTACATTATGGGTACGGAAAATGAAGGATAGGGAGAGTAAAAGATTTGCCCAAGTTTCCATGGTAAATCAGTGACAGAGCCAGGAGCAGAGCCAAAATCTGCTGATTTATAGTCGGTCTCCTATGTAGTGTGCCGTGCCATTTCACCAAACTCCATTTGCCAAGTCCCTACTGTGTACAGAGACTGCGGATAAGGCAGCAGTCACCCTCTGAAATGTGGATTTGGGGCTCTGGATAAAGCAAAGCCAAATTAGGTCTTCAAATGCGGGTCTCCCCTGTGATGCTGCTCCAAGTGCAGTGCCACCTGTGCCATAGACAGCAGGGCAAAGATGCATGAATAATTGAAATCCCTCTGTGCTGGCGCTGCAGAGTAAAGGGACCCAGTCCTTGAGGACCCCCAGGTATGTTCTACATGGGAATGAGGTCCTGGTTTGCATTCCTGTGGTTGCAGGGATGTGTTGCCACGCATCGTGTTTGGCATGACTAAGCCTCATGGAGCTGTGTGCGTTTTGTGAGTATTTTGCAGTCAGTTCTGGAAATGACTCCATCCAGATAATATATGAGCAGATATGTGTGTTGAAGGGCTTGTGCTAACATCTCTGTGAGATACCAAAATATTGCTAGCTATGTTTGGTAAGTAGGAAAATGAGGAGCTCGGTAACATGCCTACAGAAGTTTGTGATGATTCAGGGATACAAACCAAGTCTCCTGGTTCCAAACCTCTGCTCTAGCCCCGGGGTCACTCTACTTTTCACCTCCCTTAGGAGGTAAAATATGGATCAAAAGCTAAAGAGAACCAGCTGTCTTCCTGCCAGACTGGATCACAGGAGCGAGCAGGCAGCTGAGGGATGGGTTTGGTCATTGTGCTCAGCCCTTGTAGGTGAGAATCCTTCTCCCAGTAGTGAAACAGCCACACAATTCCCCTCACACTTTTATGCCTCTGTTTCCAGTAATTGTATCAATTCTAAATTATAATGTCAGGGGTTCACTTCTTTGGTGTGTTTGCAAGTGTGTGTGCCTGTGTTTCAAGAGATCTCCCTCAAAGAGCAAATGTGTGTAGTAAACAAGGCAGCAAGGAATCATTAATGTGAGGGGAAGAGGAAAATGCAATGCCTCCCAGTTCTCTGATCACCTTCCTGGCACTCCTGCCTGCTGAGAAGCTATGACTGAACTGGAGTGCTCTAATTTTCAGATTAAACGTAATCCCAGGCACTGAGTTACCTACAAGGAGGTCCTTTCCCTTTGCTGAGCCCCTGTGCTGGCCTGCACTGGTCAGTCCCAGTGGTACAGGCGGCATTTATCCTTTGCTTTCCTTTTTCCTGCTGGCTAACCAGTTTTACCCACCTCTGGTCCACCTTGGACAAGTCAGAATTTGCTGGGGTTCTTCCTGCAGTTACTGTAGGATCGTGGAATGTCCTGAGTTGGAAGGGACCCACAAGAATCATCAAGTCTAACTTCTGACCCTGCAGTTCACTGCAAAGGTGCTGCAATTCAGGCATTTAATTACTTTCTTCCCACTACTTTACTAAGGGTTTGGGGTCTTTCCTGTGTAGAGGAGGCCACATCATGCCACGATTTGATATCAATACTGTTTGTTCTCCAAGAGGCATTCTGGCTGCAGGCTTGTAGGTGTGTGTGTGTGTGTCTGAACTCTTATTGGCTGTTCACAGCTCCACAAATCTCTCTGTCTCTGCACACAGCTTGTTAGGTTTGGGGTTTTTTCCCATCCTGTGTGTAAATAGGCCCTAAATATTTTGGATTATTCTTTCTCTCTCATCCTAGTGAGTGATATCAGAGTGCTTTCAAAGACTTCAGGTTTGCTGTGAAGCTCGTACTGCTGTGTGATTTTGTTTGTCTGTGCTGTTGAAAATGAAGAATTTAGGTTGGGCTTTATATGAAAAAAAGCTAATGCAAGGTGGACAACTTTATTATAAATCCCTATGCATTTCAAAGCCTCAGTTGGAAGAGAAAGCAAGATAGCAAGAACCACAAACATGGGTTGGATTATTTCTTGTTAAGCAAATGTAATACTGTGAAAGATTGACAGCACGGGAAACTGGAGTCCTCCATTTATCCACACTTCATTCCTAATATCTGGCTTCAACAGCAGATTGTAACCATAGAAAGGCTATAGACTCTGGGTGAAATGGCACTCCCTTTTGGATCCAGTTTTATAAAAGAAAACAATTATTCACAGAATGCGTGTCTTTATTCTTTATTGCACATTTCAAAGTCCCCATGAATACTCATTTGCATGTGACAGCTAATGCTGCATCTTGTATTGGCCAGTAAGAGGCATGATTGCACTAAATTGGAAGCAGCAGGCACAGGTTTTCTTTTAAGGATGGGGGTGGGGGTAGCCATCCACTCGTACTGTTCTCAAGTCTTCAGTCAAAACGGTTTTAGAACAGTTGCAAGTCTAGTTACTGGGATAATAAATCCCAAATTAACTGAATATGCAGATTTCACTTCCATTAGGTTACACTCTTTATCTTTTGTTAACAACCCCAACTTTTTAAAGCAGTGGAGGAGAGGGGAATTGAAAACACCGAACTGCTACTTCAGGAGTGAAAAAATGAGGACAGTAACATGCCCCAAAACTGTTGTTGTTATTGTTTCTTTTCCCCCACCCCCTTTCTTCTTATAAGATAAACTCAGATAAATATATTTATTCACCCTGCATAATTTTTTCCAAATGATCTTGTTATGTGACTGACACACAGGATAGCAGAAGCCCAGCAATGCAGAGAGGCTGCTGCCAGCGTTATTTACAACAAAATTCTATGTACACAGCAGCCACAGAAAACATTTATTTGGTAGCACATTCCTTTTTCCTTTAGAAATGCATGCAGCTTCGACTCAGGAGCACGGGGAGATAGCGAGATAAATACTCCTATGGCTCCTGTGTAATCTCTTTGAAAATTATCTGGAATATAATGGGGACAAAAGCAGCTCCTTGAAAACTACCCGAAACTCACTCTTTTCTTAAATGTAATCTCCCGGCATAATCACAGAGCAGAGCAAGTAGCTGCTGGGTGCGAGGAGATTAACGAAAACACCTTGAAAAGGTTCAGTACAGAAAACAGTGTATTGTGACCATTCCTTTCTAAAAAGTTGAAATTGAAAGTTGATGGTTTTTCCTTTTTTTTTAATTCCCCTCCTTTTCCCAACAGCTCAAGGCTGTCACACTTTTCGTTAGAAAGCCCTAAAATGCCATAGGAATTGTAGCTAGAACATCAGAAAGTTATCATGCATGCAGTTTAACGACGAGATTACCTACAGTACATTTTTTTTCCCAGCAAGAAAACTATGTAAAATCATTGCATTCCAAGTAACAGACAGGACTTACTTTGTAAGATGGATTTCAAAAGATCTGGAGGCTTCTGTTCCTTATAAAACTATGCCAAAGACTATTTAAGTGGCCAGTAATATAAACATTATGCTACTAACACTGAACAGTTTATCACATAAATATAATTGTCTTCTTTTAGAAGAATAATAAAAGCCGAATCCATATGTTACACATTATTTAAAATTGTTTTCTGCAAGATGTATTAATCCCAGCGAAGAAGCAATTCTTCTGCTATAGAAGTAGAACAGCAGTTTTATTTTATTACATTGTCATTGTTTAATTTGTTTGTTCCCGGTAGTAGTTTCACAGATTTTTATGAACTGTTACTTTTATGGAAAGTCAAGTTACAAATGATGGACGCTGTTTGCTTGCAGGAACAGAAAGGTCATGAAGGTAGATAATGTATTTATTTACTTACTTACTGTACTCCACCTTTTTTTTTTTTTTTAATCCCTAAATTCTTAGCAGAAGCTAAAATAACTTGTGGTTTTTAGACCCAGGAGGCACATATTTTGATATTGCTCCTCAGAAGCACTGTTAGCTCTGCAGTCTATTCAAATTTGGGAGTAGAATTTAAAGCTCGGATAAACAACGTTTGGTAGCAATGGCTGTGCAGAGCTTACAGTTTATCTTTAGAGAAATGTGATCTTGCAGCTAAATGTCATTTTGCCTATTTGTTTTTATGAATTTGAGCTGAACACTAGAGCAAAAAGTTGTTTGCTAAAAAGCTAGTTCCACTCAGGACTAAATTATTTTCCATTGATTAAAAATAACTATTTTTTTTTCCTAGGTAGTGTAAGGCTTAATTTTTCAATTCTTCTCTTCTAGAATTTAAAGTTATTGACTGTCATGTGCAAACCTGAATTCTAGATTCTCATAGTGTAGCCTAATAGCAAGATGAGACTTTAAATAACTTTAAGACAAAAAGCAGCTCTCAAAAAAATTGTCTGTTTAAATGCAACGTGGAAAAAGGGCTTAAGCTGCTGAAATATTTTGGGCATGTTCACATCTGTAAATGAGGCTGAAATATCTGGCCTATTTAAACAGGAACAAGTCTAAAAATATTTTCCTTAAAGAAATTAATTATATCAGCCTCACCAATAAAACAGTCTTTGTAAGGCACCTAAAAAAAGTAAATGTATAAGGAAATACATAATGCCAAATGTTTGAATTACTGCGATTATAATACAAATCAAAATAAAAGTAGAGGAAAAATATTTAAAATAATTCATTTTTGTTTCATAGTTAACTCATTGTTATCAAATATGCAAAATACTTCTGACCTCAGAAACTTAATGATTGGTTGTAAGAGCTGAAAGAAATTTCTCTGTGCTAGAAAATGCACACTGTCTGCCTGCTTTTAACCAGAGTCTTCCTCAGCTGGAATACCTCCAACTTCATTATTTGCTGTCCATATCCCAATAGGAAGTACAGTGCCACGGCTTGTTCAAATCGTGGTCAGATCCTACCAACAGTTATTCTCAGAATTTTATTTCATTTTTTAATGGGTTGTGGTTTGAACAGTGTTTTTGACTGAAGTTAGTCACCAGCAGTGCTCAATCTTATGTTTTCTCTGTGCTGAATCACTTTTAATCAGTCCAGTTTTGATTAAGATATTTTACCTATGTAAAACAACCAAATCCCATTTTTTTTTCCTTTTTTCCTCTGTTGACTTGGTATAAAACTGCATAATGTGATATACATTAATACATATATATTTTTCTAGACAAACAAATCTGTGTTTAAATAGATGCTAACTCTGGATATTGGAGGCTTAACGTTGTCTCTCTTTGTGGGCTCTGGTGTCAGTTCTTCTCTTTGTCCTTCTGTTTCTTGCTGCACCTTTTGTCTGCATTAACTGCTTCGATCACAAACTTTTTCCTCACTCTCACAATGTGCTTTTATAATGCCTGACACAATGGGGTATGGATCTGATGAGGGCATCTTGTCACTTCTGTGGTTATGATAATCCAGATGGTGATACCACCACCAAAAGTATGATGATAATAATAATAATAGTAATAATAATAAACAACCAACAACAACAGAAACCAATAATAATCATCATTATGTTATTTTTGCTAGGAGCGTTCACAGCCCTGGCTGTAAAATCTTCCCATTGCAAAGTCTATAAAAACTCAGTAAAAGTTTTAATCAAGTAAGTTTTAAGGATGTATTTATTTATTTAGATGTTTCATATTAAGGAGAAGAATCACTTTTGTTTGCTGCAGTTTTAGAACTCACAATATGAGTTTCAACATGGCCATGAAAAATCTAACTCATTGTTTCACATTATCATATATATTGGCCTAGACGTATATGTGTGAGGTTTCTTGTTTATTTTGGGTTTTTTTGCTGTCAAGGAAATTACAGCAACACATTTTTATTTCCTTTGTCTTTGTGACAGAGTGGGATACACTCGGGTCAAATGTTGAACTCCATTTTATATTATAAATACATTTTAGATTAGGACATACTTTTTGCATATGTAAGCAACATCGTTAGGAGGGGTTCCGGTCGCTCTTCAGCCTGAGAATAGTTGTTGACACTTCATTATAGAATATCTGGGATATTTTTAACCTAGATTAGTTCAGTGACCCAGTTTCTGGCTGGTGTAGGTGCAGTTCAGGGGACAGTGACGCACAGCCCGGCGACTCAAACTGAGTGGGTCGGGCTGGGAGAGGGCTTTTCTAACAGGCACCGAGCACCATCAGCAGCAACTTGTCCATCAACGAGCTGCAACCACCCAAACAAGCCAGGGAATGCTAAATGGAATTGTCTCCTTGTTAACCATCCCCTTCCCGAGCAATAAACAGATCCTACGGAAGCTGGGAAGGACGCTGCAGAGGTGGAGGAGCACAGGCACAAATAATGTGGGCTGGAGCTGGAAGGAGTCTGTGTGGAGGCACTGTCCGTCAGTAGGCATAGGAAAATCATTTTTGGGGGTGAGAAAGCAGGAAGGTGCTGTCTTGTTGGGTACTCCATGGAGCCAGGGAGGAAGAGGAGCTGAGCAGGGCACGGGAGTACCCAGGAGATTTTGTAAATAATCCCTCCTCTGCTGCTTCTGGAGAGTAAAACAGTGGGGACATTCCTCTGCTGAGCTTGTATTTCAGTCCTGTCAGCCAGGTCTCCTTGGGGAAGCCACCACGGAGCCAGGGCTCGTGTCCGGGAGCGTCCCAGGAGAGGTGGGGGAGGTCGGGCTGGGGAAGAGCCAAAACTCCAGAGCAGTGGTGTGACAGGAGGAATGGGAATGGGAATGGGAGGGCATCGCCGAGATCACCATTTGGAAAATGAATAAACTTGGCCCGGATTCATCTCGCGTCAAGGCCTGGCCTCAGATCTCCTCCCAGCAGGCGGGTGCAGGGCAGAAGAAGCTGGGTCCTTTTACCCACTGGTAAAAAGGAGTGTGCTATATTTGAAACCTCTTCTGCCTCTGCCAGGTCCACTGGTGCTCTTTGCTTAGGAGGGAAAAAATATATTTCACATGCACACTGTTGATTTACTCTCAGAGGGCCAGAGTTCAGATTTTATTCTAGTCAGATACCGAAACTTTGGATATTTCTCTTAATTTTGTGAACCCTTAATAGCTTTCAAAACCAGACTTAATATTTCCTAAGAACAGAGTTTCTCAGGATGTTCTCTGTACCTTCTTAGGCTGGCAGGGGATACCGTGAGAACTATAATTCTCATATTAATTTGATATTTTTGCTTTAAAGCAGATTCTGTGAGTGGGAGAGGGAAGGTGGAATTTAGATACTTCAGAATTATTTGGCTCCGCAACTATTTATGCCACAAATAGATAATATTTCAGTGAAATCACTGAGATTTGACTTCTTTGAAATGCTCCTGCCTATCTTTGGCATCTCTGTTTAGAAATAACCCACTGGCTTTAAAACAGATGAGATCCTCTGTGCTTTTGGATGCTGCCTTAATTCTCCTCAGCTTCTCAAACTCTGTTAAAGTCCTTTCACAGAAGGCTCTGGATGCCACCAAAGCTGCCCAGCCTCTGGCAGGACCAATTCTTAGTTCTTTGTGGGCGGTAACTCAACTGGCAGTGATGGTGATGGGGTTCACCTCTCCTGAATCATCACATCCATGAAGGGAAGGGATTCCCCACAATATTCTGTCATACATGTCCTTAACTAATTCCCAGAGGCAGGATCCCCAATAAAATAAAATTGCAGGAAAAAAAATACGAAGGAAAAACATCAACAATGATAGAAATGTGGAGATTTATTTTTTGTTTTTGCTTTTGATTTTTGTTTGTTTGAGTATTTTTTTAATTTTTTATAGCTTCATAAATATCTGTTCCCAAGGAAAATATTTCCCAAAGGCAAAATGGTAAGGAAGATGATTCATTTGTCATGGTGTCAAGTTTGCTCCTGAACGGAAGGATTTCCCATGTACTTAGCAAGTGAGAGAAGTCTGATTAAGGCTAAGAATCTCCTGCTTAATTAAGCTTCTCTACTACACCCCTTGAGGGCAAGCACTGTCTTCATTTTACATATAGGTAAACTACACCACAGAGAGGTGCAAGAGGCAATTCCTTTTCCCTGAGCAGAGAGAGCCAGCAAAGGACAAGGCATCTCAGCAGGCTCTGGAGGAAATCCTCCTGTCCTTCAGCCTTGTGGTGCCAGTGCCTCCCTACGCACGTGTTAGACTTGCAGGTGTCCAAGCCCAGCTCAGAGCAACCTGCAAACCTCTGTGGCAGAGATTTGGAACAAGGTGATTTTTGAAGTCCCTTCAAACCCATCTTGATCTGGGATTATGGTTCTCTGACATTCACTTGTAAATTTTGGGTGATCGGTGGCTGCAGGTGGTCGTGTGTGGGGCAGGACAGTGCATTGGGAATTTGGATCCCAGCTGTTTGTTGCCCTTATCCACACTGCTCCCAGAGCTCCCTGCGAGCTGCTTTGGAGGTGATTACCAGGGAGCAGTTGGGGCTGCACAGACTGCCAGTGGTGGAGGGGGGTGGGTACCCCCAAATCACCTTTTTGCTCTCCAGGAGAAATCTTAATCTCTTCCAATAGAATTAACAACCCCACTTGTCATTTCCAAGGGTATCTTTGGTGCTCTCACACTTTAAAACTCTGCTGAGATGTTGGTTGTGTGTTTACCTGCTCCCCTGCTTAGTGTAACTTTAGCTACCACAGAAATAAATTGTAATAGAAAATCTGCATAGTATTGTATTGAAAAAACGATAAAATTATTGAAACTATTTGACATCATCTTTTTTTCTTTGCTACCAATATTTTTTGTAGACTCTTTTTACAGACTGCCCTAATTATTTCCCCATACAATCCTGTGCCATCAAATAGACTAACACATGAGCCATTCCTCTCTCTCAGTCTTTTCATTCTTTCTTTTCTGTGAGTCACATCAGCAACAGCAGTTAAGTAAATCAAAGTTTTTACGACTTGGGGAAAAATTGTCATATGCAACACACAAAACCAGCTACTGTATTTCAAAGTTTTGGTTGAAGTAACAGTATCAAAGGATCTCTGTCATATGGGAATCTTTTCCTCTCACATTCCTGCACTATATACTATTAAAAGGCTTTAGTAAGTGAAGCAAAATAAACCCGAAGTGCCAGTTTACTACTGGTGGGAAAAAAAAAAAAAAGGCAAAGTAGCAGCAGAGACAAACCAGAACCAAATGAATCCTTCCTGTGGATATGCCTCATGTGTGTGTGACTGTGCCTGTGCTTTGCTTTCTCCTCTTCCTTTCCAACAACAGTCTTGAAAAAGCAAAAAGTATTAGAGAATTTCTGCTCTAATTATTTTTAAGTTCTCTGATCAACTCCCTATATCAGCAAAAGAAAACATTTCAGACCTTTCTTGCCAGTGGTTTTGAGCTGTTTCTGTTACCATTTGCAGGGTGTGCTTTCAAGAGAAGTGCAGTGAAACTCTGTTGCTGTTTATCTTTTTGCATAAATTTCAGAGGAAGAAAGTCTTTGGCTTTGCTCTGCAGAGTTAGACACTTTAATTTGGGGGGAGCAGAGGATGAGTAATTTAAATTACTTTTTTTTTTTTTCCTCCATCCAGAAGAAAATGCTCCTTCACAAATGGCCTTTGCTTTTCTCCTTTAGTCAATAAATCACAGGAGGCCCCAGCCTAGTAAACCTGCCTTGGACCGATGCTTTATAAGCACTTTAGAGTGGTAATTAATCAACGTGCCACTCTTCAGCACAAAGCATAAGTAACAGGGAGTGAGACAGGTAACGTTTTGTACAACCAGCCCCTGGCAGAGCAGTGCCCTGCAAGTCCTCCTTGCACAGAGGAACCTTCCTGGGGTTTGCTTTTCCAGCAGAAAGCACAACTCAACAGAAGCCTGGCCCTGGTGGCCGCTTCTCCTTCCACTCCCCATTGCCATTTCAGGGGTGTTTGACAGCAGCATGCTCTGCTGAGATGAGAGTTTCCTCTGCTCCTCTTTTCTGCAGGAACATGTGTGAAGCTTTGAAGAACACATATATTGTTTTATTCCTCCCCAAATACAAATTGTCTATGCTTGGTTGAAATATTCTTCCTTGGTGGTGAACTTTTACCTAAAGGAGGGAAAAGGAGGAAAGTTTGAGAGTAACTGCTCCCCCAAAATAAGTAAATTTAGCCTTTAATTAGATCCCTTCCCTTTGTTTATTTGATATTTTTGTGTTTATTTTCTTGGTTGTAAACAGACTGCTTAAACAGTGAACTGCAGAGAGAAAATACAAATATTCATGGAATAAGGTACTAGAAAAGGAGTATATGTTTTATGCCATCCACTGGCCTCAGTCAGTAGGAATATTATCACCTTTTGGTATGTCTCCAGTGAAATTGCACCTTTTACCAATATCTGGTTTGATTTAGTACTGGAAGAGGAATGCAAAGCTTTTAGGTTTCAGCCATTATTTATGGTATATTTTTCTGATGAAACAATACAAAGAAAGTAGCTCTTGACAAGTCAGATTTTTCCACACAGTGATCTCTTGGTAGAGACCTGTGAGGCTTCTATAATTTCCTTCCCACTACTTTCAATGAATTCCATGCACGTGAAAGAGAAAATGGATAGTGGAGCCCGAGTTCCTGCACTACCCCACTGTGCAGGTACCAGAGCAGGATGGAGATTACCCTGGCATTCCTTACATTGCTCTTCTGCTATACATTAGTTTTAATCTTCCACTGAGCAAAATATAGGCTTTTGGAACAAAAATAATGAGAGCTAGCCCTTTGGAGGCTTTATGGTATGGGTCAGATTTACCTTTCAGTATCCTGATGTAAAACACCTAGATCAGAGGAGCTCTACCAATGTAAAACAGGTGTGCATATGCACAGAGAGACAGAGATGTGTATTTCCTTTCTTAAAAAAAAAAAAAAAGTATAATTCAGACCTTAACCTCTACCAAAATAAACTTTTGTTAACATTATGTTGCTGCTTCCATCAGTTTTTATTTGCAGTCTCATCAACTAAAGGTGAAGATCACTGGATAACCAACCTTAATTTTTGCCCAAAACAGCTCCTTAGTCAGACCATGCAAATATGATATCCAAGCACTGCAACTCCACAACAAACTTCTCTTTTGCTTAAATATATGTGAGCATCCACAATACACTCATCCATTTCATGCAGATCACATGCACAGTTTTAGCTCTGACCTAGAATGAATTAGCTTCTATTCCCAAAGCTATATATACAGTGTTAAGTTATCTGGGGTTAATTTGCTGGAAAAAGGATTAGAAGCAAGTTAAGTTTGTGTGTCTCTGAGAAACGAAGATTTCGTCTCGGTTGTTTATGTGTAGGCATTGAAAGAAATCTGGAAGCAACAGGGTATGTGGAGGAAGAGGGAAAGGGTTACAGCCTCGAGTTTCCCGAGAAGCACAGCTTGCAGTTCTGCTGCGGAGAAGGTTTCTCCATCTGGCAAGCCTCCTGGGATGCCAGACTGGAGCAACCAGTTTGCAGGAGCTGCACGGGGGGACACCTTCCCCGGCCGTCCATCACCGCAGCCAGCGCCGTGGCGGTGCCAGCGCTCCTGCGTGCACCCAGCAGCCTCCCGCCAGCCTGCGCCGGGGTGGGAGCTGGGAGCACAGAGGGGCGAGTGTGCAGAGGTGGTGGTTGTTAAATCTCTTGGGAAGGCAGGGATGCACCCTCGGTGTGCTCCAAGTAGTGTGGGTCAGCGTGTGAACGAGCCCGAGGAAAAACATGGGAGAATTAAAGCAACTGTCACAGCAACAAAGGGAGTTCCTTGGGCTGCTTTTTGCACGGGCTAAAATTAGGGTATGGCAGATAAATAAAAGAAGGCTTTTTTTTTTTTTTGTCTTTTAGTGAACCATTCCTAAACTGTGCAGAATACAGAGATGGCAGTTGCTGTGAATATAGAGTTGCAAGCCTTTCCCCCCCATTTCCCAAACAGAATTTCCAGCAACATTTTGCAATAAAGGAATATGCTGCAAACCAGTTGTGCTTCGAGAAGGGGATTTCTGTAGAGAACTCAGCTCTCTGTTGAGGAGTTGCCTGTCATACCTGGAGACAAAATTCTACCACACAGCATAAAATAGCCTCACTTTCTGCCCAAATTGCAAAGGAACCTTTACTATAGCATTTCTGATAATGCTTCCATAACGTGTGTGTGTGTGTGTGTGTTCTCTGAGGCATTCATTTGGCTGGCACATTGGAAAATGGTTAACACAGTGAATGTGGGGTGTCATTTTTGTAGTGGAGAATGTGTGCCAGAAGAATTCAACTGTAACCACTAAATATTTGCTTAAAAATAATTTTAACCATCTGGACTCCTTTTTTTTCTTATTATTCTTATTCTTCTTTTGAGGTGGGGTAAGAAGGGAGTATTTTAATAGGAATGATTTGTGGTTACAAAATGAATTTGGTTAATTTGGTTACCACCCCCATTTATATGATGACTACAAATAGTCCCTAACATCTGAAGTTTTAAAGAACCAGCAGATTTTTCTCTCTTGAGCTTCAGAAGCTGGAAACGAACTTACAAAAGACAATAAATTGTTCTTGATGGAATAAATAGTTTGTGGGGTTGCTATTGTTCCTCTTGACAATACACTAACATGTGCTAATAGAGGAAGAATTGAAGAGCTTGCGTAGTACAGGATCTTCTGCCAGGCGAAATTTTTCCACTTTGGAGCAGGAATCAGGTTCCCTAACTCACAGGGCAGGGAAAATGTGCTGCTGGGATTCCCAGGAGCCAGCACCTGCTGCTCCCTGGCACTGGGGGAGCTTCAGGGCCCTTCCACAGCAGAACCAGCTCTGGGGGAAACTCAGAGTAACCTGAAAACCTGTCCCTAGACACATCTGATCGGAGTTTGTTTCGGAGATGGGATAACTGAGATAATTTTTTCCCTGGCTAGAATAAGGATGCTTGCTAAAAGCAGGGTTGGAACAAGAGTTTTCCTTACTTCCCATGCTTACAGGGATTTTTTGTGTGTCTTGCTTGAGAACATACACCTTGTTTTTAAATATTCAGAGTTCAGGAACAGATTTTTTGGTTCTGAATCCAGTTAAATACAGTTAAATATAGGCAGTAGCTGTACAAATTTCTATGTTCCCTGTGCCTTGCCTGAGCATATTAAATGAATGTTTTATGGAGTCTGCTATAAATACATCTGTTAAAAGATTTTTATCATACTTTGAAATGCCTGAGATTTAACTGCTACCTTTGTGCACTAATGATATACCAGTGAATGTGCACAGGAGATAAAATAAACCCAGAGAAATAGGGAAACTTGCATGTAGTGCTCTTGTTTTAGTAGCTCTCAGAGCTACTTTTCCTCTGTTTTCTCATACGCTGCAGCACTGGCTTCATCCAACTCATGGTACATTAGGAACAATTTAGTATCATTTCATTTAAAATATGCAAGCTTTATATCGAGAGTAAATGTGTAGCCACAAGGTAAAATTAAAAAAAAATATATTAGTCTCATCATTAAAAAAAGCCTTTAAAGTTTCCATTATCCATTATGTCAGGTAGCAAATATCTTCTCAATGTAACTCCAGACATTAAATCTGTCAAGAGGCATGCAGTAAAATAAATGTCTGGGATACCTTCATAAACAAAAATCTTATTTCCATAATTCATACAGCTGGCTGGCATTTATTGGCACGTCAGGTGCAATGGGGACATTTCAGGAACATTAACATGTACAGCATCATTTGTCAACAAAGCAACAATGTAAGCAAATCGTTCAGAACTCATACAGATTTACAGCTTTCTCTGCCAGCTGCTAATTACGGTGTGCTCTGCCTATTTGGTATGGTCTTTTTTATTGGAAAATGACAAAGGGGTTATGGTATCCCAGTTTGGAATATAGATGCGCTTTTAGTAATAATATGAGTGGTAATATGACTACACAGCCTGGAGTTTTGATCTAGTTGCACTAGTCTGATAATTGACCGGTTCTGATTGATGAAGGACAAAGAGAAATTTGCAGGGATATTTACTTACTTGTAGAAGTAACCTCTGCAAACAAAGAAATAATAAAATACCAGAGAGCATGAAAAAGTATCCTTGCTCTAATATTGTTTTATCCTGCTGAACATGACAGGGAAAATTCAGTCCTCACTGAAATCCCGATTTGTTTATCGAGCAGTGCTCAGCAAGCCCTATACGTTGCAGGCTGGCAAATGCCCTTCGAATATTGCTGAGTCCACTTTGATAAATACAATTAAACTTTCAGCATTTTAAACAATGCAAAGGTTAAATAAAAGCTAACAGTGCCATCGGTAAGGGCCAAAAGATGTGCTAATGATCTGTTTTCGACATCCTCTGTGCCTGTCCCTATTTCTCTCCCTTTATTTGTTGTGTGTGTTCATGAACGTGTGTGTTATTGCAAGTTAATGACAGCAAGTCAGATCTACTTTTTATTTCCAAGCTTTTGGCCAGTTTGCATTTCAATCTCATAAAAATATAATTAGTTGGGCTTTATGCTTCAGATGTATAAATTCAATATGCTTTCAGAATTATTATACCTGTTATTCAGCCAAAGGTAAGAGGATTCTATTAGCTAAATACATATTTAGACACCTAATAAAATCCCTTATTCAGGTCTGTTTCTTAGTTTCAGTTCACGAACAGTAACCACTATTCTGAGTTAAGATCTTGACCATTTAATTTTTAAGGAAAAAGTAATTAGACCATATTATGGATTAATCCCTTGCCAATTTTCATTTTTAAATCAAAGTAATTTTAGACTTGGGAACTACATAATTTTATGCAGAAAAAGTATGTTTTGCCAACCTTATTAAAATCTTTAAAGACCATATTTTCTATAGGCTTCCAAAAATTATCCCACAAAAATGTGTGGGTGCACCCATCTGTACAAATGAATGGGCAACTAGGAGCATAATTATCCAGTTTTGCACATGCAAATGGAGGTGTTTAAGCACAAATTAGCTGACCCCCAGATTCTGCTGCTGCATTTCTCTGAGCTGGTTAATACCGTTTTGTTGAATTCCGTAACATAGGTTAAAAACCTGGAAAGGTTTTTAGATGCAGTAACTTTTCTGTAAGATATCTGAAATCACTAAAGTCTTTTAAAAAAATGTTTCTGATGCAACAGTGCAATTAGGTGTAGCTTAGTGTCAGTACCTGGGTGTTATTTTGGTTATAACGACTGTATGATTCTTTCAATAAAATAATAAAATAAACTCCATTGGTTCCAGCAGTGATTACTGCCTGCCACTGCTTCTCCAGAAGCAAAATACACGTATTCCTACAGGGAAAAACTACTGCACTAGGATTATAAAAAATTGACCATCTATCTAAGTCTGTACGAGCAATCACAGCCGCTTTCGGAGTTATTTTGTATTAGAAGCAATTTTACCCATCTGGAAGAACAAAGATATGTGCAAATGCTGGAGTGGCTGACTTCCTGCAGATGCTTAAAGAAAGTTAAAATCCCAACTACTTCTGGGGTGCCTGGCCTCGATTTCTGACATGGAAATGTTCAATATGTCGAGGAGCTCTTCCAAAGGCTGGGGCAGCTGGCTGGTACCTTGGTTTTGTGCTCCCTCCTTGCTGATGCTCCCCCCAGCACCCCTGGCCAGGCTCCCTGCCCACACAGCTGCACGGGGAGAAGGGGAGCAGTCGTAAAGCTTCTGGAATGAGAGATGGAAATTAGAGGCTGCATTGCCTCGGTATTGATTGTGTGAATATTCTGAGATGGGGTGAGAAATGGGGATGAGCCTTGATCGGGGCTTTGCAGGGTGAAGGGGTGAGATGAAGGACAAGGGTATGAGCTTCTTGGATGTGGGGATAAATTGTGGCTTTGTGCTGCTGCAGGGGTTTAGAGAGAAACAAACATTTATCCCACAGCTTAGAAAACCAAAGGTTAATGACCTCTGGAATTCACATTTACCCCCAATATGGCACCCAAATGTGACAGCGCTGCTGCAAGCCCTGATGGACAAAGACCAGTAAATGGAAAACCAACTTCATATTGTAATTCAAGATTATTTGAATTTACTTTATTTGTGAAATCTTTCCATTTGTCTTCATGCTTTTGTACATTTGAAGAAGTTTAGGCATTCCTTGATCCACAGATTGCTTTTCTTCCTTTTCTTCCCTTTGATTCCACTTGCCTAATAATAATGGGCATTATCTTATATCCATATTTAATTTTATTATGTCACTCGCATTGCAAGAAAAGGATGTTCTTTTCAAACATTGTAATGCATTTAGTATTTCACTAGTCATCAGTTAAATCAAATTTTCCCTTTATTGGATCTGAATTATAAATCAACTAGTCATTGTATGGGATACTGTATATGAATGTACAGTATATCATTATGATGTATCCTATAATAATGTCTCTTAGACATGAAAACTAAAGATGGTGGTTTAAAGTGCTGAGAGAGAAAAAATTGGAAACATCTGTTAGTAGGAAGTAGAGAAGACTTTTCATTAAAGTTTGTCAAGTGTATTTGATAGGAAGAACACACTGGGCTGTATTCTGCCACCCCTCACATACACCCACCCCAGTACCCAGCCTGCTTTTTCTTTCTCATGTAGAAAAGCCAAGATTATGGGAGACACTGAAAAGCCAAAGCTGTACTTTGGTACAGCAGCTCAAGGAATCTGAGACCCGGGGCAGAAAGAAAGTTTTAAGGGAAAAGAGATTTTACAATACAGTCAGTTGTCTTTGTGCAGCCGTAGCGAGAGCTGTCCTGCTCTTACATTGAGTGTGTCAGCAAGATCATGGGGAAGAGGTGGTGTGGGACAGTTTTGGGAACAAGCTCTTTTATTTCCACTTATCCACTGCTTGCAGGAAGAGGAAGCCTTAAAAATATATAAAATAAGAATTGAGGAATGCAAAGATAAGTTACTTGGAGGCTTCTTGTGAGTAGATATCTCTCCCAGGATACTGTGAACAAGCTAGAGAATTAAAAAAAAAAAAAGGCAAAATGGTTAAAAACTTCTGGGATGGTGTATTTTATCTGAATTGTACAGGAATCCATGTAAGCTGACATGAACTATCTATTTAAGAAAACCCTACCAAGGCCATTTCACGGGTTCCACTGCTTGTACTGGTGTCAGCAGCTGGGATTTTTGGGGGTGCCAAACCAAAGGGTTACAGCTCTGTCTCTGCAAACCCAACCAGGGTGTAGCTGCTGCTGGCACCCCCCTTGCAGCCTTGTCCTGGGACTGGAAGTGTGGCACAACAGCTATGTGTTCATCTGAGCATCATTTCTGCACACTGCCAAAGGCACGTTTGCACTTTAGAACGCCTTAGGCACAAGGTGAAACACCTTCTGTACCCACAGCACAGATCTCTTCTCTGGCTGGTGCAATAGTCTAAAAGCCAATATCTCACCTTACCTTTGCAATTTTTTTCCCATTTCTGCCTGCTCCCAGCGGCCTCTGAGCCCTGCCGTTTCCATGATGATATACAGAACTATAAAATCAGATACAGCAGTCACAGGGCCCGCTGCGAATTACTCCCCCAGTCAATAGAAAACAGAATATTGCTTATTGATTTGGTCTAGCCTGTTGTGTGGTCGATGGAGAACAAACTAATACAAATAAAATGAATCAATTGGAATCTGGCTGTGGACCTCGGTGAGTCACATGAAGTAGGTTTCTGATATCCTTTATCATCACGCACAGCCAGTGAAACAAGAGTGCTACTGTCTTCTGCTGGCGCGGAGAGTTACCTCAGGCTATACTGAAAAATGCTTTTTTCTTATTTTTAGACCTGAATCAGCCCATGCCAGCAAATGTATTCTTGTGAATACAGATCCTACTTTGTTGTAATGCCCATGGGAAGGCAGTAGTGTAACCTGTTTGGATGCAGCTGCAGACCACCTGTAGAGAAAGTCAAATTAGGGAGAGACCCCACTGTTCTTTGCATTAATGCTTTTTGTGTTGTGGCCTGAATCCCCCTCCCTCCCCCTTCAATGTATCTTTCTCAACTGGGGAGATGGAGAGCACGTTTTAAGACCTTCTGTCCATTTAAGGCATCGCGTGATTGAAAGAAGATTTGAAAGACTGTAAAATCTCCCCGGTCACCAATGAGCGATGGTGTGCGAGGAGCCTTAATACTTTCAGGATGACTTTTCCTCCTGGTCTTGCAGGTTTGGGAGGTGTTGTCCTTGTGAAAAGGGCTTAAAGGGCACATTTTTACCTCCCCCAAGTAATCTGCATGTTAGGGAAGTCTCCTAGCTTTGGAATGGAAGAGTGTTTGTCAAGAAGCAAAGCCCTAACTTGCCACACTTTTTGTCCCATTGTTTCTAAATAAAAGATGGGCAAACAAAAGGAAATGGCTCAAGTCTAAATGCAGTTCCTGTGTATCCCGAGTATCCACATACAAACAAGCACAACCTCACTGATCTTACTTAATGACACTGAAAGTGCCTTTCCTACAGATCTGTCTGTGGCACAGGCACAGTTAAGCACGTAAACAACTGGTCTGAGACAGTGTATCCTTGTTATGAGAAGCAGTTTTAGTTAGTTTAGCCAGTTCTCCTGCTATCTCAGCTGCAACTGCCAACACTGCTGGTGTCTGTAACTTCTCAGCAGATTAAGCTTTTACTCATTTACCAGGTAGCATTTTGTTGCATAGCAATGCAGTATTCTACCTTATGTCACATAAAAACTGCCTGCAATGAAAATTTCATGTAATTTCTACTTTTCACCCCATTTCTTCACAGATGAATCCCACTGTTTTACTAATCGTTGCCGTACTAGTTAACACAGGCAGAGCTTGTAGATGGAGGTAATGTCATCAAGCCTTGCCTCATTTTAAATTCCTTCCTCTCGCTGGTGATATCAATGTTCGCTGCAAAGACACTGATGATACTGAATTTAATTGGTATTTATGTGTAGGGTCATGGGTACTCTCAAAGAAGTTTCTGTGTAACTTTTCCCTAATTGAAATTAGATTGAAGTGTTGCTGTGTACACTGAGACTTAATGGTGACAACGTTGAGCCAGCTTCAGAGCTCAGATGCATGGCACGCATCCCAAGAAATCTGCTATGATGCTCCCACATACATCTATGCATATTTTTATGGTACAAGAGACATAAGGTGTGGAAAAGGAGCAGTCTCTTTAAGGGGGATGTGGCAACCCTATCTGCCAGTCATCTTGCCTCTGCTGTTCTATTCCTTTTACAGCCATTCTGCCTGGCTGGTATCTATAACATCTTTGCATACGTGTTTAATGGCTGCACTGTGATTAAAACCCAGGGTAAAGGGAGAGGACATGGGAGTGGTGGGCTGGCAGCGCTGGTACAACGTGAAAATGCTTTTTGGTCTGATTAGGGGAGGTATTTTTCACCACCTTATATTTTAAATGACATTTTATATGAGCAACCAGGTCTGCAAACCATTTTGGGACTCCGTCTGAGGCTCACAGCTGCTGTGCAGTGTGAAGGGCCAAGGCTGATATTGGCTATAAAGAAATGTCACCATTAAATCCTTATTTTGCACCTTATTTTGACTCCAGACCAGTGCACCTTCTCCTCCCTAACGCTTGTGGAGAGTACAGAAAAGTGAATTCTCACTGGTAGAAGTGTTTTGACTGGGAGTTTAATTTATAGCAGCTCATAGAATTGCAGTGTGTAATAAGCAATGTCCTTGAACATTTTTCATGTGCTTCTAAGTGACTCTTTAAAAAACATTGGTTTCCCTTGTAAAAATCATTAAACGTGTTAAGGAAGAAGCAGTAGTCTGGGTTGGTAACCATCCCAGTACTTTAAATACTAGTGGATAATTAGTGACATGAATAAATTAAATATATTTCAGGTATAAAGTTGAGGAAAATCACCAAATATTAGCAAAGCTCCAAAATCAAACTACTTTGTGTCGCATGCTGTTTTAATGATTGTGGTTTATAAATGTGCGTAATTCCAAAGAGATCACATGTTTCACATAATAAAAATTACTGTGACATAAAATATATATTTTCTTAAAAAGTACTTGTAATATCAAAAGGACTGTGAAGTATTAGCCATTTAATACAAATTTATCTTTTCTTGCAGATGATTACATTTTCATTTTAATTGCTCACATTTTCGGTTCTGATCTTAATGTTTTATAGTAGTGAAGACATGCCACAAAGAAAGAAAGAAAAAAAAAAAAAAGATTTTATTTGTTAGTTAACAGTCTTCAGAAGTCCTAATTTGGCCAATGTGTTCTGCTGCAAAGTCTTGGAATGCTGTCTTGCAGTTTCAAAAGTGATCTTATTTGGCTTCCCAGAAACTATTATGCCTGGAGGATGCCATGAGAACAAGGGCTGCCTTGTTAACAAGTAGAAAACCCTCAAAAACAAGATAGGATCCTGATATAAATCATAATTTAGATGCACAGAGCTATGTTCACAACCACAGTAATGTAATTCATTTACATCTAGTTATTACTTATCTCCACCCGAACTCCGAAGTTCAGGAATGCAGCTGCCTTGTGCCTTGTGACTCGTGGGGGTTAGGGAAGAATGACATCACCAAATTTAAGCACATTACCACGCTGACATAGTGGCACCTTGTTTTCCCTTCCGCGGATAGAGCGGGGATTGTGTGCTACCCCCCATTCTCCCAAAGAATACCTTTCTTCCCCTTTCAAGCAGCTGCTATATGAAGGGTTGCAAATGTCACTTCAACTAATGATGAATGATGCTTGACCCTTGGACCTGTTACTATGAATTTTATGCAATGCTAAATTAATATGAAAGATCTCTTCTAGAAGACTTCAGCTATTATGCATGCAGCATAAATGATATGTTAAACAATCCAAATTTTTTTCTCATAACCATGGTAAAATGCAGAGCTGTTTCAACGTTTTTTTGATGTGTATTTCCACTTCAGATTAGTATCTTTTCTTTCTAAAAATATTTTTGGTAAGCAAATCAGTTTGCGAAAAACATTGTCAAAAGGGCAACTGGCCCACATGTCTTTGTTGTTCACGTTTGAATATAATTAATTATGTAAAGCAATAGTTAGTGGGAGCTTAACAATTAGTAGAATCTGTCAAATAGTCACACGGAAATTACTAACTAATTGAACTATTGGACTTTTATTGTTTCAGGAAGCAGGACAGAGTGTCATTCCTTTATCTCTTAAATTCGTTGTTATTGCATATCACAATTTTCAAGCAGTATATGCTTCCTAATAGATTAATGCATAAATAACGCACCCAGTAATGCCACAGTGGGCAAAAGTGTTTGAAATAAAACCACCTGTTTTAATTAGCATTCAGATTCATGCTGTTAAGAAATGGTAATCCTCTTGCAGTTATATGACATTTTTAAAGCTTTGAATTTCCATCTGTATCTTATATTATGATGTTTCAGGATTGTCGTGAGTTAATTATGTTAACTTTGGAAACATTGCCTGCATTTAGAATGAAAAACTTCAGCTTGAATAGCCAGGAAAGCAGATGCTATCTTTCTTGTCAACTGCTTTGTTGTGTGATGCCTTGAAACTTTTTTATAAGATTCTGTCTCCAAAAGGAAGTATAAATCTCCATTTATTTGAAATGTTGCTCTAATCTAATCAATATTTTAATATATTTCTCACGGGAGGGACCTGAATGCGTCTCAAGGAACCAAAGACATGAAAATCTCTTATTTTATGTTGAAATCCTCTTGTTATTACAAGTCCATTCACAAGACTAATTTGTAGAACAGGAAAAATCCATGTACTATAAAGTTCTAAAATTGTTTTGAAGCATACCCTTGCCCTCCTGTAATATATGCCTGTAAGCTGAGGTGGAATGAGAGGAATTGGGAGCATTACAATTAGGATACACATCCAGATAAACCCTGGAAAAGAAATAGGGAGGCACAAATCAATGGGCAGCATGGCAAATCTGCCCTGGGTTCTTCCACAGAGAAGATGAAAATGCAAAATGCAGATGTGCACGTGAGGTGGAGGGAAAGGTGTGAGGTGCACAAGGATTTGGAGGATGCAGGAGATGCCGCTGTCTCCTCCTCACACGTGAGGCTGTGTGGGGAATGGAAAACATCAAAACATCGTGCTGTGAGTCACCCGGATTTCATCGCACCCCTTCCCTGCCAAGCAGGAACCACGGGCACTGCCAGGCGTGTTCACATGTACCCCGAGGTGTTCATGCATCTCCTGAGGCTCAGGGGGAGAGGGTCTGGAATGGCATGGGGAATTGCACATGGTAGGGTGGGTGGATGCATTATTTCGAGCNGTGTGCCCCGGGGTGTTCATGCATCTCCTGAGGGTCTGGAATGGCACGGGGAATTGCACGTGGTAGCGTGGGTGGATGCATTATTTCGAGCCCACTCTGGCCCCAAAATTCCAACGTTTTTGTCAAAATGACCTGGGCAAGGTGCAAAATACTGCTGTGTATGCAGCTCTGTATCCCACCAGCCATGTGAGTCTGTGGATTCCATGAACACAGGTTTGATCTGACTCTTTGGGCTTCCACGCCTGCCGAGGTATCCTATTCCTCCCATGAAAGCTATTTTTGCTGTCACAAAAATGTCAATGTTTGTGAGCCAGCTGTGCACAAAAGGATCTGAAATGTGCAGGATAACCCCAGTCAGAACAGGATCCACTGTTGTGACTTCAGAGTGGATGGAGCCCTGGAGCTGATGAGTTTGTATGAAAAAAGTGCACTTACCGAGAATCTTCCATAATCAGGGTAACATGTGATTCTCAAAACGCATAAAAATATTTGAAAATTCATGTTATTATTAGCACTATTATTATCAAAGGACATTTCGTTAACATTTGAAAGTCCTTCAGTGCACTTGAAGATATATTTGTTTTAGCAACTTATATAATCCCCTCCTGTTTAAAGTTTTGTTTTAAACACATACAATTATCATCTCATATGCCCTGATTCAGTAAGCACTTAGAAGCATTCCTATCTTTAACAGCATAGCTAGTCCCAGCTAATATCCAGGGAACGGAATTAGAGCTTCAGATATTAGCAAAAAGTAATGCAAATGTGAATTAAGCAACATGGTTTTGAAGTAAGTTGACTGAGGACTTTTTATTCCTTAAACCGAACGTGAAAGTTTGACAAAAAATAAAAAAAAAAAAAATCAAAGTGAGCATTACTGATATTAATAATTATTTTTAAAGTATATAAAGTTGAATAATTTAGTCTGGCAACTTGAAGGAATTAGGCTGAAATAACCTTCCAGTAAGGGTAGCGAAGAAAAATCCTAATGGCTTTGAGGCAGAGTCATCAGCAAAAATATAATACAAAAGCAAATTTAGATATGTCCACACATACATACATATATAAGTATGTACACACTGATGGACATAAAAAATAAGAATGGTATTTCTGTTGGGTTTTAGCATGTAAGCCACATTAATTAACATAGTTGAAGTTGCCTGCATTGTAAAACATGACTATTTCCAAGCTAATAGAATTTATAATTTAAATTTATATCAAACTTTATCAAATTTATATTCCTACCTTTGCCTTTCCTGGTGTAACTTTCCATACAGACAAACCTACCTCAATCATGGTGCTTTATCTCTCACTGCCTCATGTCTGTCCATGTGCTGAAGTGATATTCTCTGTTCACTATAAGACTGATAACAAATTGTTGTGTTAGGTAACAATCTCAGCCAAATTTTCATGAACTGAACCAGGGGAGGTGAAGCCTGAATTATTTTTATTATCCAGATGCAGTCCTGGATCTTTGTCTTGTATTTTTCAAGGCAACTCACTTTATTGCTCGTAGAAAAAAATAAGCAGTTCCTAAAGGCGAGGTGCAAGTATTAAAGTGCTAGTTTGAAAGTATTTAACAAAAGTGTCCTTCCTTTTTGAATAACTTGAATAAAGTGTTTCAATGACCTCTTCCTAACCAGAAGAGAATATAGAGAAGAAATTAAGCTTTATTGGTAAATTAAAGCCCAAATCCCATGGTTGATGAGAGATATGGTCCGTTTGAAATAGTTACAGTTTTAGACTTTCTCTTCTACAATCAGCGGGTGGAGACCAACATAATCCAATTAATTGTAATTCCCTTTTGTGGCACTGGTACAGTGGTGAATGATATAGTAAATCCATTGAAGTCTTATCTTTGGTCAGATAATCCAAATGGATTCATATTATGAAACAGCCCTTTATAAAAGTTCTGGTGAACAGAAGTGTTTTTGACTTTAGCAAACCAAAAGATAAGTTCTATACAAAATAAGATGTTTTGTCCTTGACATCTGCAGGGCTTGTGTGCACCTGATTTCATGTAAGAATACTTTTTTCAGATGCTCTGCTTCAAAGAGCCCATTCATTTAAAAAAATAAAAATGTAAAATTTGTTCTTTGGATGTCCTAAAAAGAACAAGGTGTGAGAACAGAGATTTACATGTACGGGTAACCTGTATCCTTGGAAGCAGTCCCATCAAAATAAATGGGGTTACAGATATGAGGAATATGTGAACAGCACTTTGAGAATTGTTTATATTTCTATTTTTCTAATAAAAAACCAAACTAATATTTCATTGATAAGCCTCATAGCTGTAAACAAAACATGTATGTTTATTTCTTTCTAGTATTGTAGGAGGACTAGGGGAATTGCTTAATTTTTAGCTCGAGCTTTGATCTATTTACATTTGGAAGTCATTTACATAAAGGAAGTTATAATGATCTTTATTGTTTGTTAATTATTTCCTTTGATTATTGAAACTCACTCACTGAGGCACAAGCTCATTGTTACTGGGGTCAGTCACAATAATATATTTGGCTGGGTGCAACAAGTCAGGATTGGGTGGTATTCTTGTTTTTTGAATTGTTTTTGTGCAGACCCTTTCAGTCTAACAATCACTGGAGACAGGACTGATTTAATGCATCACTTGTCTGATCCAGTGCTTCATATTTTGTATTTCTCCTTTCCTTTAAAGTTGTCCATAGCAAGCCCACACTACAGCAGACTGTTTTTGCTTGTAGCATGTTGAAATCTCATATTTACTAAAGGATACTGAGATGCCATTTGTGGAAGACAACACACTAGACAATATATTGAGGTCAGATCTTTGCAGACTCTCTCAAAAATACTCTTTTCCCGTTTTTTTTTCCTCTCCCTTAAAGTATCTGGTTGAAATTTAATACAAAGAATTTTTTACCCTTTGGGGTACATTACATATGAAATAATTTATGACCCATGAATCACAAGAAAGCAGTGAATTAGGTTTCAGATAAGTCTGCCAAATATTACAAAACATTGTGTACAGATTTTTGGACTATGAAAAGGCTTTTGACAAGAATGGAAATAGAAGCAGTGTTAGCAACAGCAAGAAGGGGAAGAACAGAACAGCTATATGACAGAATCCTAAAGCACTCTGAGTTAGTAGCACAATTAAAAAGATATGAATATGAACATATTTTTGAAGTATGAAAATGGGACAGAGAGTCATTGTCCAATTCCTCTATGTATTAGATCTTGAGAGCCTTCAATTTATTTAAAATGTAGATTTGCGGACACTGATACACATAACTCTGATAAAAGATCTGACGGTAAATGAGGAAGAAAAAAAAGATAAAACCCCTAAAATTAGATTGCAGGGAAGCTTACTGGAGAGCAATTACACAATAAAAAAAAATGTTAATAACAGATTTGAAGTTGGAAGGCAGATATTTACCTTGATTAATGTATGCATACACAATACACAGCAAAGAGAAGGGAGATCAATCAAGTCAAAAGCAGAATTCAGAATGGACTTTTCCCTTTGAACAGCAAAATGTATCCTGAAGAATAAGTTACTGGTCTAGGCAAGTGTTTGGTATTTTTGTTCTGTAGTCATTAGTCCAGTTCAAAATAAAAAGGGAAGAATACACAGAAAAAAAAGCAAATAAAGTGTGTTTTAACTATGAGGAAGAAGTTACTGTGCAATAAGTCAGTAGAGAGAATTAGATAGAGGACAGAATCTCAGCATTGTAAGATAAATGCAATTTCCTCTCAGCACAGGCATTTAATTTCTGTGAGTTGCAGAAAGTCTGCCAAGCCCCTTCCTGGTGTTCGGGCAGCCTGGGTGCTCTGTGGGAGGGCAAGAGCTGGGTGGGAATTCCTCCTTGCTCTTTTGCTGTCCCTTTTTTTAAGCCCTGGGTGGTACCTGACTGTTCCTCTGGCCCCAAAAGAAGGAGTGATCGGGCCCTGCAGGTCTCCATGCTCGGGCTGTGCCTGTCTGCTCCTACTCTTTGTTTACCAGTCACCTCCGAGTGTGTCTGGCAGAAGTATGTTGATCTGTAAACAGGTGGTCTATTTATTCTTAGGGAGTTTTCAGCTGCATTTTGAGGGGAAATATTCTCCCTTTAAAATCATTCCTTTCCCCATACGGAATAGTTGATTCAGCTAAATTTAATGAATTTTAAAAGCACTTGTAATTATAATCCCATCACAGTAATTATTGCTTCAGATCACGATGATAGAATATGCTAACTCAAAACTAATATCTGTCATTGGAGCTTGCAGCAGGTATTGGCAGTGAATAACATATGAGTATCTTGGTGATGATACCTGTTTCTGGCTGCCAAAAGTATTGTCCTTTCAGTGCCACTGCACGTTTTTACACTTTCAGTTCTAGACAGCAACGCATAGTGTAGAAATTTCCCTGGCGCTGTGGCATCATCGGCTGACCACTTTCCAAAACCTTTGAACTCCTCTGCATGCCTTCATCCTGTACTACCCCTGAACTCCTCAAGTGTGCTGGATCTTTTTCACAGAAACAATGAGACAGTTCATCCCTCTCTTACTCTTTGGACTTTGTGGAATTATACGAGGATGAATATGACCCAATGTACCCAAGTACAGAAATCTTTTGTTTTTTTGGCACAGGCTGAGGTTTAAGTTAGCAGTACTTGGTTGTTCCAGCATGCCCCCAGGTCAGAGAAGTGTCATTTCAGAGGACTGGAATAAGCAGCACTCTGGGTACACGCAGAGATGTTCTGCATTTTAGCTAGAGCCGGTCAGAAATTTGTGCTTGGACTTCATGGAAATGGGCACTCCAATAATAAACACATGTTCAGGCACTGTAACATCACAGCTTAAATTTTCTGATGAAAGGGCGTGCCAGGTTCCTCCAGCAGAGGAGGGGGAAAGCACACAATCATTCTTCTGCTGCCTGCACCCTTGATAACTCATCAGAGCTTTCATTGGATGGATTCAGACGAGGCTGCTTAGAAATCCATTGCAGACAAAATGTAATGATTTGCTTAGCTGACATTTTCCTTGATTTGTTTAAACACTCTTGGAGGTGAAGGGCCATGCATTGAGTTCAGGCAGGACAATAGATCTCCCAAACCTAAGCAAGGGAGAGAGGAAGAACTCACAAAAATCCACCTGAATGAGGAAATTATTGCTTCCCAAGAGCTGAAGCTGTTGTTGTGCTATTTCATTAAGTCCAGGGGGTTTATGCACTTTGGAGGGTGCACATAGACTGCAGGGTCAGGGCAGGGTTTACCTTAGGGGGGGAAGCTCAGCATCTTGGGCTGTTTCACCAAGGGACTGAGCTCCTTGCACAGAGTGAGAAAGAACCTTCACCACCTCACAGCACCCCACTGCTGTCATGTCTGGACATCTCTGTGCTCAATTGCTGCTCTAAACTGAGTGTTTGAAAGAAGCTGTTTGCCCCAAGAATGCTGCTGTGTCTGTGCACTGATGATCAGAAAGGCTGTGGCTTGGAAAATGCAGGTCCAGCAATGGAACACACACCTTTCACTTTACAAACTGATGTTCGTGCTGTCAGTCATGAGAACAGCCCTCACAAAGGGATTTTGTGGTGCACATGGAGAACTTCTGCCTGAGTCTGTTTTTTCACTTTTTTCCTACTGAAGACCATGAATGATCAGAAAAACATTTTTTTGACTAATATAACTATTTTTAAAAAAGGAAAAAGAGGTGTCTTCAAATTTCATGTGAAGTTCTTCAGGTTGGAAAAAAAGCACAATGACACTGAACAGTTTGTCTTTTCTTAGTGTTTGCATGAGGAATTTTCCTCTTTCAACCACAGGGCTCTGTTTTGGATCTCTCAATGCCTATTGGGATGAGCGAGTCCAAAAAATTTCCCAGGATTTAAGCCAACTGGGAATTCTTTGTGCACACCCAGCTCTTCCACAATGATTTTGTTGTGAGGGAGTTTGTAAGGATTATTTAACAGTGCCATAAAGGACTTTCTCCAGGGGAGATCTCCCTCAGCTTATACACTGGTCACTGGGATAAAAACCCAGTGCTCTGAGGTTTCTCACACTGGAGCTGGGGGCTGATATACCCAAATGCCAAATTTTCACCCCAGTGCTGCTGTGTGCAGCCACCAGCAGGGAAATGATGGAAAAGGCAGCAACGGCAGCAAATGGATCACAGTGCGAGACCCAAAAAGACCCCATCTCACCAAAGGCTTTTGAAAGTTTTTTGAGTGAACAACCTCCACAGCAGAGCAGGCGTTGCCAACTGGGTTTGCAGGGCTTGGCTCCCACATGATTTGGGGTCATCCATGAGCTGCAGGAATGTGGAATGCTCAAAGGGGGCAAATACCTCTGAAGGTGGTGCTCGACCATGTGATGGCAGCATGGGCAGGAGACAGCTCAGAGCTGGGAAAATACAAGCTATGAATTATCTGAAAAGACAAGTGAAGGAGCAGGGCTCTCAAATGACTGCATTTTGCTCCTAGAGATTAGTCTACATACCAATAAGGGCATGTGGTTAGAGGAACCACAGCCATTTTCATGCAAAACTCAACTCTCTCTACAGCTTTGGTTGATTTTCATATTTTTAACTTTTTTTCCCCTGTCTTTAGCTGATCTTTCCATAGATTACCATCTTCCTTTCTGAACCTCAGAATGGCACCCTTAACCCAAAGCTGATCTCCTGTTTGGTTCTACTGCAGACATTACAAGTGCCATTAAAAATGTGAATTGTTGAAAAGGCTGAATAATAACACCGTAAAACACACGTTCCCTTCACAAATGTATTGTATATCGATTTTTTTTAAACTAATAACCTTGACAAGTGCCCACACTATTTTTTCCCCCTTAATGTGGTCTTTATATTTTCAGCCTGAGTATTAGCATAAATTTTATGGGATTTTCTGGGCATATTTGTGTCTGTATCTAAGATATATGATATCAACTGGCAGTGATGGTTGAACTAATCAAATACTACTGACAAGTTAAAGCAAATTTTTAGGACTGTGAGATTTTGAGCATCTTCCCAGATACAGTATCTCCTGACTGAAAGCAGTCCTTGACTGTCAGGTTTAAATACCAGATTTGGGACTCAATCTTTATGTAAGCAAAACACCCCAATAAGAAATGTGTCTGAGGAAAGCCAAAAAGCCAGGTCCTCCCATTAAAGCCAGCCTGAAATGTGTGTGTGTTTGTTTATGGCCTTTTCGCCATGGCATGTGAGAGATCCCAACCAGTGGGAACCAAACGAGAGTCTTACACTGAATGGACTTCTATTTTATTTTCCTTTTTTTTTTTCTTTTTTTTCTTTTTTTTTTTNTTTGACTTGGCATTTGTTCCTTCTAGCAAACATTTTTAAAAACTCTCTTATTGCTAGAGGGAAAATTGACACCCTTTGCTTTCACGATGATACATTCCTAACACGTTTCCTTGAAGAGCTGGAAATGGTGCAAAAATCTGGTAAGATAAGTCTCTATAAAGCCTTAGAAGTCAAGCATTCCACTTTAGACATTTAAGACAAATGCATGGCAAAAACAAGTTGTGTTTCTTTTTTTTTTTTTTTAAGGTTTCTACTTAAAGTTCTGTGCCAAAGCTACAGTACTTATACATTTTCTAAATGTGTTTTAAGCAATAAGTTGTACAACATTTTTAGAACATGTGTTAAGCTATTTCTCTAAGAATGAAGCTCTTAACAAAACATAAGCACTCTGCATGAGATCTTAGCAGCAAAGTGCTTAAAAGATAAAGTAAGAATTGGTACCATGGGAAGAACACCAGCTGTAGAGCACACAGGTCCATTATGAGAAGTATGGTAGTGGGTAGGGAGAAAATGATTTAATCAGGAGTAAAACCAATTTTATTATAAGGGCACGCAGGGGGTGTGGCACCATAGTGAGAGGGACATTTCAAAATATCTGACAGATTTCAACAATGTGAAAACCCACCCTGTTCTTTAAAGTGACAGTAAACCCCATCAGGTCTCTCTTTTTGATGCTATTGTTAACAGTTGACTGTTTAAAGCTGGCCTGCTAAGATGCTGTCGATCTAGTTCAATAGTGTGTGGCAAAATAAAAGGCTAATTGTTGAAATACGATCAATCAAATATGATCTCAGAGTCTAAAGAAGATCCCCTCTGGTAACTCATTTGAGATCAAATCATTACTTTTATGATTGAGGTAATTGAATGGGAAAAAAAGAAAGAAAGGGAAAAAAAAAAAAAAAGGCTTGAAACCAAAGAAGCAAGCAAGACGTCTAAATGAAATGCACAAGTCTGCCTTTGTTCCAGCTTTGTCTCACATTACTCCAAGTTAAGGAACTGGGTCCATTCTTCATTTGTATACATCTCCCGAATCCAGAAATTTTGAAAGCATTTAATAACATTTATTAAATAAAAGTCGAAAGACGACTCCATTTTCAATAAGATTTTCTGCCCCAAATAGAGAAAACCGTTGCAGTATGGGGATCCAGTGCTGTGGGTGTCCATGTGGCTCCAATGATTTTACCATTTTGTTTAGCAACAGTTCAGTGAAGAGGCTGCTCTCAAAGCCCACTGAATTGCTACACATGAAATTTCAGTGACATTTAGTGAAACATTTCAGGACTATGTTCCTTCAAATTAAATTTGTTCAGCAGTTTTCATGGTTGGCCCCCGATTTGCATTCAGACTGAAATTTTCTAAAAGAGAAAATCGTATCGTATGGGGAAAAAAAAGCAAACTCCATTTTTGGAGTAGCAGAACTTGGAGAAAGTGTGTGTCATTTAGTGTCATTTTAATTTGGACTAATAAGGATTTGCTCTTTCCTCAAGTTTTATATGGATTATGATCTCACTGCTTATTATGTTCTCACAGTATCACTCTCCTAGAATTAAAAAGAAAAATATCCACAAAAACAAACTCAAAGAAAAATTGAATAATCACCCAATCTTGTTTTATTTTTTATTAGAAACTCTATTTTAGCATTTAGTTTCTTTTATATTGAAATTCCTTAGCTCAGTCAGGCTTCAAAAGAAAACATTTTTTTTGTTTGCAAAACAGTTTTGGAGGCACTTGTGGTTTGTCTTTAGTGTGTTATCATTTTTGACAGCTTTGCATAGCCTAGGTAGGCCAACAGGGGTCTGTCTAATATTGTTGCTGGGCAAATCTTCCTCCCAGAGATGAAAACCAAACAAAATATTTTTGAAGCAGTAAGAAGGAATTAATATCCTTTCTCTCACAGTCCTCTATTCCTTGCTGACATTACATTCTGGAAAAAAAAAAAAATTAAAAAAAAAAAAAAGAGAAAAGCGTTCCCCATTATTCCCTTGTACATAGCAAGGCTAACACATGTAAAGCAATAACTCATTTTCTATTGCCATGTTTAGCATATGTCTCCTGTTGGCTCAGCAAGGCCTTTAGGCCGGTCCCTTGAGCCGTCCATCGTTGGCAACTCTTAGCCCCTCGGCCTCAAAACCAAATAGCTTTGAATCATGTTGAGCTGTGATGCTAATTTTCATACTGATGCATTATGGGAATAAATGTATCTGACATACTGTGTCAATGGTACTGTCTCTTTGTGTCTCTTGTTTTTTTGTTAGCTGCATTCCTACAGATGGTATTCCATTGAAAATGTTCTCTTCCTACCAAAAAAAAAAAGAAAAAAAAAAAGGAAAAAAAAAACATGCACAGCACCAAACCTCTAGGTGCAGAAGGCTGTTAACGGTTGCTGATGATAGTAGGCAAACATTAACATAATAATTAGTGTCTTGTAATTGTTTCATTAAAACCAGTTGTTCCATTTCTCCTCGTGTTTTCCCAGAAGAGAAGCTGAATTTGGACGACAGCCAGTGGGAGGACATCCACGTTGTCACCGGAGCACTCAAGATGTTTTTCAGAGAGCTGCCTGAGCCGCTGTTCCCATACTGCTTCTTTGAACAGTTTGTGGAGGCGATCAGTAAGTACATCACATACAGTAGCAGCTAGTGAAATAGCCTGTTACATAAAAATAATAATAAACTTAAAAATAGAAGAGCAGGGGCATCTCAAATCTGACTTACCTTCCATTATCCGTGATCCTGTCATTTTTGTTGTTTTCTGAGGCTGCCTTTTATCTCTTACAGCATTTAGGTATTTAACTGGAGAGAAGGAGAAAAAAAAATATTGAATTATTGATCTATAAATTTTGTCTCTGCAATTTGACTGTAGTGCCTAACATGGTTTAGGAAAGGAATTAAAATGTGTGTGTATTCAAAATATGCTAGGCTGATAATCCATATATCCCCAAACACAAGAGAGAGACTAATAATTGTGAATCATGTTAGAAGGGGCTGTCTTTATGTTAATCAGAATGAAATGCGTGTGTTTTGTTCCACAAGGTTGCAGACTCTTGCCTTGCAGTGATCACAAAAAGAATGCAAAAACATTCATGTTCTCATTTTCATATCTACCTTTGCTTGATTATTATTTTTTTGTTTAAAGTTGGCAGGCAGCAAAAGTATTTTCAAAGTCCCAGGCATTTATTCCGTTCCACGTCTCTGTGGTTTATGTGCTGCAAACCCTCCCTGTATTTAATATATGCAGGTGCATTTTGTAAAACTGTATCGGCTTGGAAAAACTTGACAAAAAAAAACCCAGTGATTTGGAGGTTTGCTCCTGTTGGAAAGGGAGGGGAGGGAGAGGGATAGCTTAAAGGGAAAAAGCCGAGCAGGAGATTAATTAAAGTTCCAATAGAGAAAATCTCTAGGAAAAAAACAAACCCAACAAAGTACTCAGAGGTCTGATTTCTGAGTGATGGGCACACATATTTGCCATTGCTGTTAATGAGAGCTGGGTGTGCACATGCGCAGCTGTCGGGGAATACGAAACCCTTAATGTACAGCTCACTTTGATTTTATATTCATAAGAGTCTTTAGTTCAACTAAAGCTTTTCAAGACCCAGCATCAGATATAATGAGGTTAAATACATCTCACAAGATCCTTCCCTGCTCAGTTATTTGGAGGTGCAGTGCAGTTAAACATACGACGTGAAGAATTGTGTTACCTGAAATTTACTCCTGGCAGCTCAGTTTCTTCTCCTTCCAAAGGAAATCAGGTGGGGAACATCATCTCTCAAGTTTAAGTTCCTGTTGCACAGCGTCTGTAGTGCTAAGAAGGAGAAACTATAAAGAATTTCTTATTGTGCAGCTTCTGTGATGCCTTGGGATAAGACGCTCGTTTGAAGCACCAGCACCTGGACATGCCCTTCAGGTGGTTTTGCATCCATCTGCTCTGCCCTCTTGGAAAGGAGATGAGGTGTCTGCTCATGGGGCACAGCCTGGCAGGTCATCCACACCTCCTGTGCAGCTAATTCTGCAGTCCGATATTTAATACTGAGGAAGAAATTCTTTACATCAAGGATGGCAGAGCCCTGGAACAGCTGCCCAAGGAATTCATGGAGTTTTCCTGTCTGGAAACTCCTGTGTCACCTGCTCCAGGTGACTCTGCCTTGGCAGCAGGGGATGGACTGGAGGCTCTCCAGACGTCCCTTCCAACCTCAACTATCCTGTATTTCTGTGGTCTATCTTCTGCCATTATAATCCACCATCAGACTGGTCTTCTGGGGCTTAACATATTCATCCTCCTCCTTAGCCCTTTTTTTATTGTCTGTCAGGGCATGTTTTGGCTGTGCAAACACTATTGTACCCTGAAGAAAGATATCAGGACTCCTGGATCTCACTCCTGTTTTCTCCTGCCCTCATCCTCCCTGCTAATGTCCAAGTCAGGGTGATTTGACATCTTTGTGGCCCAGTGGGGATGCTTTTGTAGTGAAAGTAGCAGGTAACCGGTTGTAGACTTGAGAATTAAGTTTGAAAGCATGTCGGGAAGAGACTGTCTACTAAAGCATTAATATTCATGAGTGAGAAATTAATGTCCCTTTCTGCTATTTGAACTATTATTAATTCTTATTATGATTTTGAGAGCCATTATACACATTGATAGGCTAATGAACAGTCATTTATAGAGGGATTTTAAGACAGTTTATTCCAAGGAAGGAAATGCTAGCACTCTAAGACGTGCTTTGCACTATTTCAAACCTCTAATTCTTGTTGCTTGCTTTACTGCACATCAGGGTGATTTCTACCTAATCCAACTGTCCAAAGAGAGCTACGATTTCTAATCAATCTTCTCTTTATTTGGCCTTTACTGCCATAGGATCTACAAATCCATATTCTTACCAACTCTACTTAAAAACCGTCTATAAACAACAATTAGGTGTGTTCAGTGTTTTTGGAGCTCTTCGGTATGTTAATAGTCCTGAGGCAAAGTAAAAAATCTCTTTTCTTCAGTATCATTTCCATTGCAGATGATTCTTTGACTACTTGTGCTAATTAATTTGCCTGGGTCAGTACTGAGCTGCTAGAAAATTTCCTCTCTTCTTCAGTGTGTTGTGAAAAAGAGACTGTAGTATTTGTTCTTCAAAAAAATTAGAATTATCAGCATGCAGTGATGGGTGTGCACTACAGTCAGAATAATGCCAGGAAGCAAACAACTTGATTCCCAGCTTGCCATGCTGATTATATCTCTGGTCCAGCGCTGAAGACTCCTCAGTCAGAGCCTTGCACTGGTTAAATAAGATTAAGGGATCTAAAAACCTACATGGAGTAGGCAGTGACAAGTTTCCAATAACATTTATGGGGACTTAGTCCTTCAGCTGGAGGTTTCAGGAGGAATTAGAACCCAAGAGGCGCAGTGGACTCCTTATTCTGACAATATTGTAGAGACCATGTGGAAAAAATTCCATACTAAGCTTAGTATCAATTTTCCTGGATGCTGCTGCCATTTTAATTATGTGCATAGGAACAAAACTTTACAGTAATGTGTATTATACAAAGTTTGCTCTCCACCTTCAGTTTCCCCTAGAAACAACTTTAGATATGGCCATCCTGTTAGAACAATGTAGATATGACCAGAGCATTAGAAGGTAATTCAGGGTGTTACAGAATCTTGGAATTTTGCTTGCCAGGCTGAAGTTGGGTAATAACTGTCCACACAGCTTATATCAGAGAACTTATACATGATAAATGGAAGGCCACAAGACCTCTGGCCCAATACTAATTTTGTTTCCAAGGATTTGGAAAGTAGGGTGTTTTGTATTTTTTTTTTATCCAGCGACTTTGTCTGGTATTACTGGCAAGTCATTTTGTGTTATTTTGGATGAAATATGCACTTCTAAAATGTGCCCAAATGTTGCCGTGAAGTCAGGTTCAGCCACACTTAAATTACTCAGTACCAGAAATAGTTCAATTGATTTTCTGGAAGATCAACAGACATAGTTCAACAGATTGTCTGAAAGCAAAATTGTGCTTCACGTGAGTAAAAGTGCAATAACTGAAACACTTAATCACCTTATTTACAGAATTCAATCATCACAGCCATACAAACTTTTGCCAGGACTTTTGCCAGGACTTTTGCCAGGATTTCCACTGGAATCTACCCCTAAAATCTGTTTAGAAATGTTAACAGGTAAAGGTGTTAGCTGATTCCAAAGCTTTATTTTGATTGAACTAGTCTTCTTGAAATGTCTCAGGCAAAGGCATGGAGAAAAAGAAATTTCCACTACAGTCTCTGTGCAGTGAGGGCTGATATCTGCAGCACAGGAAATATTTAAATATCCACTAGTCCTTCCAGATCTTTTCAGCTGGAGCAAGCTGTATAGACTGTGCATCTGTACAGACAGTGCATCTGTCCAACTGCACTTACGAAAAAACCTCACTGATATTCCACAAAGGAAAATTCCACCCAGCTCCCAAAGCTGCAACATCTGTCTCTGGTTTGGGAGGCTTGGGTTCAGGTCTTTGATTTTCTCTGCAACAGGTTGGAAAGATTACTGCACTGGAAAGATTTTTTCAATGAGGTCTAGTGATTATGCCTTCATTTCAGTTCCTTATCTCTAATATGAATTTAATAGGTGCCACATAAGCACTGTAGATAAATAGGAGATTTATTGTTTAAAATGCACACACAGAGGCAGATGTGCATATATTTATATATATATGTACTCTAAATAGAAATCCTTCTGCCAGAATTACGATTCTCCTGCAGACAGTTTTCTGAATGAATGTATCAGTTACTGCAGTGGGTTTCCCACTTGAGACAGATGAACAGAGATTACTTTTAAAAAAGCATAGTGTTGAAAATCTGACTTGCAGGTTTTCAAGTGAAATCCCTAGCCTGATACCCCTCAGGTCTCAGTGTGGAGAACAGAAAATGTAGAGCCCACACCCACCACCAGATCTGTGGAGAAAGGACACATTCCTGAAGGGAGACTACAAGAAAGGCAGAGACTTTTTACAAAAGACTTTTTACAGGACAGTGGGGAATGGATCCAAACTGAGAGTAGGTTTACCTTAGATATTGGGGAGAAAGTTTCCCTGTGAGGGTGAGGGCCTGGCACAGGTTGCCAGAAAAGTTCTGGATGTCCAAGGCCAGGTTGGACAGGGCTTGGAGCAACCTTGTCTAGTGGAAAGTGTCCCTGCCCATGGCAGAGGGTGGAACAAAGTGATCTTTAGGGTCCCTTCTAACCCAGATCACTCTAGGATTCTGTGGTTTGTTGGGTACCAGATCCAGTCAGCATATGTAGCTTCAGTCCTGGCAATCCCCCCAAGTGCCCCCCCAGATACTTAGACAAAACAATCCCCCATCTCCGGAGCTCAGGATTTTCAGCCCTGACAGGAAAGGAAGCATTTCTTTGCATGGGGAAAAGCAGAGCCATAGGCACCTAAAGATCCTGAAAGGTCACAATTTTAGTACCTAAATAGCCTATGCACCTTCAGGGACAGAGGGTAGCCGAATAAAGTTTTTCAGAATTTAAGTGCAGAGGCACCACCTAAGGTCCACATTAGATACTCATTTAATTTTTGTTTTTTCAAGATCTGGACTTTTTTTTTCTTTGATTGCTCTGATAGACCATTAACACTTTTTTCAAATGATTTCACACATATCCTTTCGATATATCAATTAAGGTCTCCTGGTGCATGCTAAGCAGAATTCTCAATGTCATTCCTATCAATCCTACAATGTTATGTGTTACACTACTATACGGAAACTGAAGATGGTTATTTAGCAATTACACACACGATAGAGTGTTGTAATTTTTTGGTTAGCAAAAGTTGTGAGGTAAAAATTTTTTACAGTTTTGCTGGTCTGTGACATTGGTCTTTAGGTCTTTACTAGTCTGGTCTGTGGTGGGAACATAGAAAAGCAATCAATTCTTCCATGGGAATCATAGACTTGTTTTAACTCTCAAAAGTTACCACTGCTATGAGCAGTTGTCAGTCCTCTCCATGCTGGTCAGTTGTCTTCATCTTCCGCATTTCTGGTATCAGTAAAAAGGTTTTCTCTGAGTTTTGGCTCTTGTTCTGCTTCACTAAGAGCCCCCAAGAGCTGCCTGTGTGGCTCGAGACAACATGTTGCAGGAACTCACATCTATCTGGGCAATGATCACGCTTCGGTCTTCAACAGACCAGAGCAAATTTTACACTGAATAATGTAACTTTTGAGGAGTTTGCATAGAAGCTGTCTGCACCAAAATCAGGCAAAAATGAAAAAGAAAAAAATAAAACAAACAACAAAACCAGAACCTGTGTCAGGAGGCAATAAATAAGTCATCAATACATAATCACGACCAAAGAACTGAGCTGCTTTGGTTGAAAATAAAATGTAGGAAGAACCTGCTCCGAACTACTATGCAGTGTTATGAAAATAGTAGCTGGGAAATAGAAAGGAAGTAAATACATTCATTTATTCTGACAGTCATAACATCCTTGTATCATCTTGGTGGAAAGTTACAAAAGATGTCTAAAGAGATTTTCAAAAGACATCTAAAGAAACCTCACTCGAGGCTTACAAAGAACAAGGCTCAAGGCCAACTCGTCTTGGAAAGACAAGTCAGCATATTGCACTGTAAGAAATCCATGACAGTCTCTTAACATCATCACGTAATAGGTTCCTGAGAAACCAAATCTTATCAGTCTCTGGCATTATGCAAATTTCTGTCATAATCTCAATCTGTGGGCTTCGAGTCCTAATCAAACTGCCTTCAGATTCACAGTTGGCGAGCCTCCTATTGAAATCGTTTCTCTATCCTCCATTTACTTGTCCAAGGAAGTTTTGGGGCTTGGCATGGCATCAGAAAGCCTCAATTTCATGTGAACATGGTGATTTATAAACAAATCCAAGGTCACCACAATATATTTCACATGATACATCATAATTAATACACTTTCTTGGCCAAATTTAAATATCAGAAGACAGTAGAGACCCATAAACTAATTTGAAAAGAAAAAAAAAACAACTGTGTAGAAACAAGAAGTAATCAAAAGTTAAGGTGCACATTTTTTAAAAATTTCTTTAAAAAAAGGAATGATTTTATGAGCAGCATAATCTCAGGGATACCCAACCATGAAAATGTATGAATATGTGTGTGGTAGATACATTCTCTCAAACAAATAAAACTAAAAAGCAATAGTAGCTCATTCAGAGTGTGGTACTGGGTATTTTCAGTGGGGTTTGAAAAGTATTAAATCCATTTTTGAAATATCCTTGAAACCTTATCTGGAAAGTTATGTGAATATCTGATTCAAAAATCATTAACTGATATTGACAGAGAAAGAAAAAGCCCTCATATTTTTGAAGCGATGTTAAGATGATGCAGGAGCAGAGAGATTACAACAGAAGGTTTGTAATCTTGGGGTGCCAGCAAACAAAAAAACAGATTAAAAGTGTATATGTCCATTCTAAGTGAAACAAATAAGCAAAAGAAAATATGAGTAAAAAATATTTAAATATATTTAGGCTGTAACATTCCCAACATTATAGATATCATATTCTAACACAGTCCTCACTTAAATTCAAGCCAATAATAAAGAATATCTGCCTTGAAGATCTAAATGGAGGCTGTTGTATTTGCAATAGCAGCAAACTGGTAACCAAAGAGGTTCACTCCAGGCTTTTGTTCCCAGGAGGTGTCAAGGAACAATATGTCCTGGTAACCTCCTAGTTCTTTCACAATGACCTTTTCTTCGCAGTTGCAAACTGTTTCTGCTCAACAGCATTTTTAAATAGATCTTTTCAGGTCTAGAAGCAACTCATTTAGGAAAAAAAAAAAAATTGGAGGTCATGTCTTTGAATAGATTTTTTTCTTTTGAAGCATAAAGTACCCCAACTTAAGAAATTAAGAAATGTTAAGAAATAAAGGAAAGAAATTAATAGGTAAGACATTTCTTCCTTTTTTTTATTGGAAAGTTTTAATTAAGATGTTGGAAAATAAATGAAAACAGAAGCTACACATGAAAAATTACCTCTTCTGCTGGGCTTTTCCCTGTGAAGGAGATGCTTGGGTAACACCTGTCCATAGGCAGCCTGATTCTAGATTGATTTCGGGTTTTGTTTTTTTTTTAAATCAGCCTCTGGGTTTAAAACAAGATAAGTTGTGATATTTACTAATTCTTTTCTTTGGATAGCACACAGTTCTGCTAAAAATGTACACTACATAAAACCCTTAAATATGCACTGAACATTTTTACAGGCTTTTCCGCTTTGTAATTTTTACCTAAGACAGTGATCCCATCAAATGAAAGAATATTTAAATTATATTTAATGAATAAAATTTAACTTTTGAGAAAAAGAAGAGACCTGCAAAACCTCACTCAAAGGGCTACACCAGTGATGAAAAAAGCCCTAATATTACAGGGACAGAAAAACAGTTTAATTTGCTCTGATAAACATGGTGGAGGCTTTCCAATTATCATCAAAGGAAACGAGAAACTTTTAAAAGAATCTGTTCTTGGATTTTTCTATCATGCAAAAGTTTGCGTAGGAGGGACATATTCTCCCCCAGCTTAGTCTTTTTTGTTATTACAGTTATAATTTTTTTTTAGCATAGCAGGAATTTTATTGCGGATGCCTGGCCTGTCTCTTAACTCATGCTAATTATATTCATAATTAAATGTTAAACAAGAATTGACTAGGCCAACTGGCTTGCACAGGTGTTTGTGATATGAATGGTTTAATGCTCCCACAATAAATTATTGGATACAAATCTGCAGTAATCTACATAGAGAGAACCCTTTTCAAGAACTTTGATGTGTGTGGTAGGTCCAGCACCGTGCTTTGAAACCAGGGCTTGCAAGCAGCACTTACAAGAGAGCTTTTTGTCTAAACTCTGACTTGTCCTTGATTTCATGAGCACTAACACGGTTAAAAGTTTTGGTTTTTTTTTCTGGGTTCTTACCTGCCATGGAATGCAGATCCTCAGAGCATGAACATTTTTGGGCAGGTGGAGTAGTCACTGGATGCTCGGTGGAAATGTCATCTGCCTCACTCCAACTCACAGCGCGGTGCTTTATATTTGTGACTAATGACCAGATTAATCACGGGAGCTCCAGAAACTCTCTCAGCTTCACACCAATTGCTGGTTCTCAAAGGATGGAATCAAACACTTGCAAATGGAGAAAGACTGGGGCTTCAGTCTGCTCCTCTTTTACTTAATTCTGGGGCATGGCAAATTGTCTATTAGTCTAATTTAAATTGCATCAGTGGTTAAGAGAGTCTTTTTGTAGGGACAAAGAGCTGGCATGGCTGCCCAGGGCAGTGATGGAGTCCTCATCCCTGGAGGGATTTAAAAAGTGGTGTAGATGTGGCACTTGGGGACATGGCTCAGTGCTGGGGAAATGATTGGCCTTGATGGACTTTTAGGTCTTTTCCACATAAATGATCCTGTGATTCTATGAGAGAAAGGGCAGAAGGAAGAATAAAGCAAATTTGAGAGTCTGTATCTGGGTTAACATAAGGGAAACCCATGGAGAAAATCAAGCAGGAGAGAGTGGTGAAAGAGAAACTGAGAAATCCAAGCAACAACACTGGGCAGGAAAGGGTTGGGAAAAAGAGAGAGGAGGAGCTCTTTAGTGACTGTGACAAGATCCCTGTGACCTGGAGCGTTTGGGGGAGGCAGGGGGAGAGGAACTTCTCCTGAGGGTTATCTGGAGCTCTTGACAAAGTGAGAATTGGCACGCTGGGTTCGAGGGGAAAAATGTTTCATCAGGCTTGTGAGTGAAGCTTCCACTTGGGGAAAGTAATAACAGGAGGAGAAGCAGCCTATAATGCCCCAGTTACACAATTTCAGAGGTGCAAAAATGGAAGAAGGGAGGCGGGGAAAGTGGGAATAGAAGACCAGGAAGGGAGGGGAGAAGGAGAACCTCCAAGAACAAGAGAAGGGGATGCTGAAAGTCATCACCCACTGTGCTGTGCTGTCTTCCTCCCTGCCTACACCTTCCTGCAATCCAGAACTTTCCACCTTTCCAAATTAGAGTAGCACCACACCTCTGTGTGGTGGCACATTGGATCTGAAGCAGCAAAGATTAGCGTGAGAATGTCTGGAGGAAAAGAAAGTAGCAACTGAGTTGTTCTCTGGTCCTCATCACGTAGATATTTGAGAACCTGGTGCACTGTTTGAAGACCTAGACTACTACAGCTGAGGTATTCAGAGTAGGTTCTACCCTTATGGAGTATTTCTATGCATTCTGAATGTTTCAAGCAACATTAGGGAAAAGTGCATAAACATAGCCTTAAGACTTAAGACTATGAAAAGCCTTTGGGTGAGAATCTGATAGATGAAAAATTAAGTTACATAAACTATATTTTTTCTGTACCTTTATCACTGAGCAGTAATCAATCAGAAAGGAGTTGCAGCAGCTCATTTTTTTTTTCTGGAAATGTTCTAGAAATTGTTTGGCATGGAGAAAGAAAGGAGAAATTAAGAGTTCTCAAAATTCCGGAAAGTAGGCAGGTGCAGAATCAAGTCAGTAGTGGTCACAAAAGCGACCTCACAGTTTACCACAATAGCAGAAATATACTAAAGGGCATAAAAAAATACATCAATGCAACAAGAATAGTAACAGTAGCACTGTTCACAGAATGCTCACTGAATTTCACAGAATGTCAGAGAAAAGTTAAGACACAAGTTCAAGTCAGATTTGCCAGCGTGGAAGTCCCAGCTCCCCTTCCCTGGAAGCATCACCCCATGGCATTGCTTGACACAGGAATTGCACAAAAAAATTTCCCTGTTTCGAATGTCCCTGTTCCCCACAGGAAATGCAATTGCAAGCTGAAATACTTTGGGAAAGTATTGATGTCTCAATGTGAGGGTAGGCTGGTGTTCTTACCAAGGCTGGGCCAGAGTTCAAAGTTAATAGGATTTATAATGTCTCTTGAGGGACACAAATTGTGAAAAAGTAGTGCTGGAAAACTGGGTAATGTGGCTGCAGAAAAGCATCCTCGGCAGCTGTACTCCACCAGCTGTACCAGATAACAGCTAAAAGGGAAGTCAAGAAAAGTAAGAAATAGTGTGGGAATGGGAACACTGAGCAGTGCTGCACATCCTCCTCCTAAACGGGTGTCAGTGGCCCTGAGGCCACAGGACCCCATCAGACAGGACTTTTACTTTCAGGGATGCTTCTTTGGATGCAGGAATATTTGCTCAATCCTCCCTTTTGCTGATAGCACAGGTATGGAATTTGAATTGCCCACAATTTTAAAATAAAATGCAATTTGTCTTGATTCCTGGGGGATCAAACTGCTCCCTTGGACTGCCTTCTACATAAAATTCATGACCCTGTTAACCCTTGTGGCTGCTGGTACATTTTTGGCCCCAGCAGTGATGCTTTCAGTGCCTGGGAAGGCAGTACATCACAGAGATAATCTCGTTGAGATCAGGAGCACCATCTCACTCACCTACAGCTCAGGGTCTGACTCAGTCACTGTTAAATACTTTTGAGTGGTAGTGTTAACACTGGAAACAAAAAACCTGCAGGCCAGGCACAAACCCTCTTCACTGAGGTGTGCTTCGATGGCCAGAAAATCAGGCTGTGTGTTGTTCACTCATACTAAACAGAAGAACTGGAGCAACCAGAAAGGACTTGCAAATGTTTTAGAGCCCCAAAATGTGAGTGAGAGCTGCAGAGCTGTGGAAGCTCATGCAAAACACCTGGTGTTTGTAGCTCTTTATCAGGAGAGCCCTGGGAGCATGGGAAATGTTTTCCAAGCTGGCACTACTACTGTGTCTTGTAAAGGGAAAGAGCTGCACACACAGAGGAGTGAGGTGGCCAGGACTAAACCCCAATGTGATTTGCACGGTTTCTCTTCTCCCAAAACTCCTGCAGGTGCCACTGAAAGTAGAGGGATAGGGAGGAAATTGGCCTGATACATCCACAGGGTACCTACTCGCACAGAGAGCAAATAAAGTGAGTGCACAAGCTGAAAGTTCTTCCTTTTTCTCCTCTTCATTTTTATTTTCTTTTTATCTTTTTCTTTTTGTGTCCATTTTCTTCTTTCTCTCTTTCTGGTCCTTTGTCTTTTCTGTTCTTTTGAGTTTTGGTTTTTTTTTTTGGTTTTTTTTCTGTCTCTGTCTCCTCCTTCTCCTCACTTTCCTTTTTCCTTCTCTCTTTCACTTTTCCATTTCTTTTTTTCTTCTTTCTCTCTATTTCCTTTCCTTTCCTTTCCTTTCCTTTCCTTTCCTTTCCTTTCCTTTCCTTTCCTTTCCTTTCCTTTCCTTTCCTTTCCTTTCCTTTCCTTTCCCTTTCCCTTCCCTTTCCCTTCTCTTTCCCTTCTTTTCTTTTTTCCTCCTTCTTTTCTTTTTTCCCTTTTCTGCTTCCTTTTTATTTTCCTTTCTCTTTTTTGTTATTTTCCCTCTCCTTTTCCTATTTTCCCTTTTCCTTTCCTTTTTTTTTTTTTTTTTTTCCTTTTTTTCTTTTTGTTTTTCCTT
>VXBU01005406.1:419557-467057 GCA_013400315.1 Bombycilla garrulus
AAAAAAAAAAGAAAAAAAAAAGTGAGAAATAAGGAGACTACTAAAATAAATAAATAAGACGTTTTTAAAGGATCAAAAAAAAATTCAGGAAAGTTGTGATTTTACTTTATTCTGTAAATCTTTATAACGGTCAGAAGCGGTATTTTTTAAGCTTTAAACAGGATAAGACTATGACACAGACACAAAAAGATAGATCAAGGAAGGCTTCGGTATGAAGTGGTAGTATTTTCAATACTTATCAAATAACTGCATGCATAATCCCATAAATCAGGTTAGCTGAAGACTCCAAATTCTTCTCAAATGAGGTGTTTGGGTATAGTTTCTGGCTGCTTTGTTAATATGATTACAGTACCTTGCTGGTTCCTTGAAATGAAGGATTTGCCACAGCAAAAGTACAGGCTTTTTCTGAGTTCTCTGTTATTTCTACAAATCCACTATCTGTCAGTCTACAGTGTTATTGCACTGAGGCTTTACTCTCTAATTTTCAGTGCAACTGAATCCATTCCCGGAGTTATTGATGACACTATAATTTCACATTTATTTGGTGTGTACTGTGCTGTATTAAAAAAAAAAATAGAAAAAGACCTCCAAACTAAGTATTGTCTACAATATCAATATGTTGTCATTTAAACCTACATAGATACTTACATATGCTTCATTATAATAATAATAAAAAAAACAGGTTGTAAGGACTGCCTCTGTGACCTTTTTTCTCATTTTAACCCTACTGATATGTCACCCATGGCAACCTTAAACCGATTTTAATAGAGTCTATCCTATTATTCATTTAAATTGAGGTGCAAGAGCACTTAGACCAGAGAAATTTGCATTCAGCAAATGGGGATTTGATGAGCAAAAATGATAAGATATATGTTGTATAACATGCCCTATTTTGCCAGCAAATAAACAGCTCTTGAAATTGATAAACTTCAGAATATTTTATCCTCAAATGTTTATACATAAATGATTAAAATGCATTAGCAATTCTGCTTTTGAAAAAAAACATATTGGGAAAACAACACAGTTGTGTTGCTTAAATTTGTAATTAACAAATTTATTACTAATTCTGTTCAGTTCTTTAATATGCTGCATTCCTGAAGAAGAACATTAATACACAATGGCAGAAAGAAGCTAATTTTAAGACTTTGGAGAAATGAATGTCTTTTAATGCTGTGTGTTTCTCTTATCTACATGCCACATTATTGTAATAAGTACATTCAGGAATAATTTCTTTTCAAATATTTTTACAAATCTTGCTCTTATTTGCATGCAAGTAAGTTGTCAGCTTAAATCTTTGAAATGCAAAATATATCTCATTTCTATATTTCATCAAGGAGCCTTTCATGTTTAATAAATTACAACTTAGATCCTCCAAGACTTTGTTTTTCATTAACTAAAAGCAAAAGGATACATTTAAAATCTTAATCACAACCTGCAAGGGTATTTGCATGTTGCTGATATTTGTCTTGATGGGACTTTTAATATTTGCAAACTAATCAGGATACCAAGGTTATACCAATAATTTCTTCAGACAATGAAAGTTTCTGTATTTTAGTCTTTATTAGCAGTGTGTGCAACTTGGATAAAACTTTAAATGTCTCGGTCTTGGTGCGCTGTACAATTCCATGTGGATGGCTCCGGCAAAGGGAGCATGTGGAAGGCAGGGCAATGTTTCTGAGCCCCTGTAAGCGCTGCTCAGATGATTTTTACATCTGGATTAGAGTGGTGGTGATGATTAGTGTTTGATCAGGCGCTGGGCAGGATCGTTAACACGACAGAACAACTTAGGTAAAATCCCTCCACCCCTTGATACGGAATAAAGGCTTGCATCCAGTAGGAATTGATGAGCATCTGTCTCCTGTATGATTTGACCCCCAGTTTAGCCTGGAGTTTTAATAAACATCTGAGTTCATCTCGCAGAAGGGTCTACTGCTGGTCTCGGTGTAATAAGGTGGGTCATCTCATCTTATCAGAGACAGAAATCCTGACAGCTGGCACTATTTCCTGATCCCGGTGGTCCCTGGGGACAACAGCAGGATGGTGTTACAGAAAAGGCAAACTTTTGCTGAACTTGCTGCTCTGAGACCCTTGGTTAATCTTTTCTGCTTAGTCGAAGGTCACAAAAAAAAAAAAAAAAAGCTGAAACAATTAAAAATATTCAACCAGTATCGTATAGTTAAACTGATGTAGCATGCATGTTGTTTTGCAAGCTAACAGGTTAAATATGGCTTTGCTTTAAGATTCCCATCAAATTTCATTTTTATAGAGAAATTTCTGAAAGCAGAAGGGGGCCGAGGGAGGGTGAGGTAAAAAGAAATAAATCATTGTAGTCTCAGGAACAGTAATCCTTGTTGAGGATTTTGGCTGATTGATATAAATAACATCGTCCCCGCCATCTGTCCGAAGAGGGACCTTTCCAGTTAGTGTTAAGCTGCAACGGCAGAATAATTAATGAATGGTGTCCTTTGTGCTGGTAATAAAGACAAGACAAATTATGTTATAATCCAACTGCTGCTCATTTGTCACAGCCAAATAAAATGTCAAATAAAAGTGAGGGGGGCACTGTGTTTGTTTAATGGACTGCAAGCTACCTGTTCGTATTGTTGACAGACAACTATAGTGCAAGTTGTGAATGTGGAAGGCGGCAAAACGCCGTGTATCGAATTCAGCAACTCTNCCCTCTGAGAAAGGTTGGGTTAGATTACATGGTGCAAAAGGAAATTGCAGAAAATAATAACTTCAAACCAGCCTCGCTCCTGCGAATTTGTAAGAATTTGGTAGCGTTCTCCTCGCTCGCATTTTCAGGACAGACACATTCATCCAGTTGCTAGGAAAACCAAATAATGAAAACATAGCTGGGATTTAGCAAGTTCCACTGGGAATTACCTATGATAGAGGGCAGGGCTGCACTTCCTCAGAACATGCTCCTGCTGTAAAAATTCACAAACCTGGCATTCATACAGGCATCTGTCGCTTGCTCTAATGCCAGTTCATAGTATACATACAAACATCTGCTTCCATGCACAAAGGGATACAGAACGCTTGACAGGTCTGTGTTAGCAGGGTTCGCAATGCCAGTTCTTTATGCAAAAACCCTAATGCTTCCCGTCAAGCCATTAGAAGTGATACAATCAGCCCAGGCCCCATTAAGCCATCAGTGTCCACCTGTGATAAAGATGGCCATTTGTTTTCTTAAAGCCCACTTAATGTCTGCTTAACTCAATTTGTCAGGAAATGTAGAACAATTTCCTCACAGCCTGAAATTTGGTAGTGGTTCAAAGTCAAAAGGCCAGGTCTAGTCTTATTCAAATGATATAATGAACAGTCTTCAAATCTAGATCTCCCTTGGGGAGATGCTGTTTACTTTTTTTTTTAATGTTAGAAGAAAAAAAAAAAAAGAAAAGTAAAATGTAAGCTTTTCTTTGATTACTAAAAATATTGAATCCTTTTAACCCCTTCATATGGGTCAGCTGAGAAATGAACTTCCTTGCTTCCTTCTTTTGCTGGAGGTTAATATATAAGGTTAGGCAGAACAGAGCAAAAATACCAGAATGAATATGCAAAAATTATTTCCCCATATTTTAAAAGTCTCTTTTTAAACATAGAAATTTACAATTTAAACACCTAAAAGATATCTCCAGTTTTTGCTCTTCCTGGGATTTCTCCTGGCATACAGACAAGGGGCCCAATCCCTCTCTTGATGGCAATGCCAGGGGTGCAGGGAGGAAAGTCAGAGTGCATTCGACATCTTTGGTGGGAATTTTGCCTGGGGAAAACAGACAACAGCTGAATAAATGTGATACGGCCCCGACTTTGTGATTGTTCTGGGACAGTTGCTACTCAGCATCCTAATTTTCATGTGAGGTGAAATCTCAGAAATGCTTTGCCACCTCAGCCCCTGCTGCAGGTTTGTTCATTCCCAAATCTCTGCCCAGCCCCAGGTTCCCAATGACATGGAAGTCTGGAGACCATGGGTGAGGCTCAGAGGGATGCCAATGCAAGCCCATCTTCAGTGGGGGCCAGAGGAGGCTGTGGAGGATTTCGGGGATTTCAGGAGCTGGCAGTGATGTCCCGTCATATTTCCACCACTTCACCCAACAAAAATAAGTAGTGATGGCACACTGCTGCTTTTGGGCAGAGCACCACTCTGAAGTCACCTCTTTGGCCAAAAATAAAAAAAGAGGGAGCAAAATACCTATATATAGAATAAGCAAGATTCTTGATTTTAAACACATGCATAATCACGCACCGATAGGTTCAAGAAATTCAATTCAATTAGAAATGGAATGGGTGTATGCTGGTTTTGCCTTTGAAGACAATTTTTTGGAAGTGTGAGCAAGTATTTGTGTTTGGGAAGGAGCGCAGGTCAAGCATCGCAGCACAGCCTCTCTGCTGGCTTTAACTGCTGTTGGGGAGGTGCATTACGGCCTCGAGTTGTGCATTTGCAGAGAAAATATCACCCCGTCCAGATGCTCAAGTCTGCTCTTTCTGCTCACAAAACCCCGCACGAGGCTCTCGCAGTGGATGAAAAACCAGGAAAAGAGCTCGGCACGTTTCCCCTTTGCATGGTGGAACTTAGGGGTGAAACACAATCCTTTCAGTCTGGATCAGACTATCCTTTAGCAAAGTCTTAAGTCTAATTAACCCCCAAAATCGACTGACAAGGTTCATTCCCCTCCGCTGCTGCCTAACTGGTTGTATGTACGCTGGGCATGCGGTACCTAAGTCAGATGCTGCTTTGTTATAATTAGGGCAGCAAATTTTGTTTTCTGTTTGGTACTTGCTGTTACATATTGCATGTAATGTATGGCACTGTTAAGGGAAAAAAATTGGAGTCAAAGTGCCTGGAAAGTTAGGTCTGCTCTGTAGCACTGTGAGATTGTTGACATCTGCCGAGGTTGGAGAGCTCAGTAAGCAGGAAATGGGGTGTCACTCTGAGTGGTAGTTTACCATTATCCTGGCATCCTAATGAAGTGTCTGCAGTGCACAGAGCTTCTGGATGGCATCTTAACGCACGGCTAAGCAAAAGCACTTCTCTCCTTGTCACTGTCATCCATCTGCCTGCACCCTACTGTAGCCAATGGGATGGAACCATGCTACAATGTGCTATAAGCCATTTAGAGTTGCACATTGCATAATCAGTCCCATCAAATATGTAAAAAATGACTATTATTGGTTATTTCCCTCAAACTCTGGCACCTGGAGTTCGATACATTAAAGTTTAACTTTTCTAAGTGCTGTTTCTTCCCATTAATTCTACATATATTTTTGTTAAATGGGAGTGAGTTGCAAACTCATTGTCTTGGGTCTTGGTACTGGATCACAAAAGTTGTATGAATATTCATTACAAATTCCACTTTATATTACACAGGATGAATTTATCAATTGCCCAGATAGAGCGGTTTCACACAATTCTCATTTTCTTTTGCAACAACTAATTCTGAGGCATGAATAAAAAGTAAATCAATTCAGATCACAAATTGCTTATTTTCTTTATAGCTAATATTAGTTAGTTTCAACACTTCTTATAGATTTTTTTAAAAACAAGAAAATATTTTACAATATATCTGCAATAGAGGATCGCCACAGTGTACTGCGAGTGATTAAAATTGGGACTTTTATGTTGCAAGCAGTAACATTAAAATATCCTGACATTAAAATTGGTACAAATAAGTGATTTATATATTAATACATTAAAACCTGTGTATCTTAGCCAGCATGACTTCCAGAATATTAAGATTTACCAAACGAAAGCAGAGTTTTGGGCAGTTGATGTGTATGGAGGGGAAAAAAAAAATAAAAATTAAGTCAACAGAGTACTCTCTTTTAAGCAAGTTTTCATTTCCTGATAACACCAAAGCTATCAAGGACTGGGGTTAAGCATTGTGTGACAGAGCAAGCTTCTAAAATGGGCAAGAGCGAGATGAATTGGCTAAGTCGGGTGTTTATTTATACAAACAAGAGGGCAGAACATAATTTAGTTGCATCAGGAATTTTTCACAGACATTAAAACTATAGCAAACATAACAGCGGGGATGCTTGCACAGCAGCACAGTGGGGAAGCTCACAGAGCGTCTGCCCACACTCCGGCTGGCTGTAGCCAGCGCCATAAGTCTCACAATTTCATTAGCACTCGAAAATCCACCTAAACCACCCCGTTCAGATTAAAACAAAAATATATAAAAGGAATGAAATAAACAGAAAAACAAACAAAAAAAAAACCAAAAAAAACCCCAACAAAACAAAAAAAAAAAAGCCCCAGACAAGACCCGTCTTTCTCTCGGCAGCCGAATCAGTTGAGAATTGTTGGAAAAACTCTTGGCAGGCAGATTTTGCTGTAGCAACAGTGTGTGACGTTTTAACCACAGTAGAAATCTTATCCAAAAAAACAGAACAAGGTGAGAAGAGCCTGTAAGAAAATCAGGGAAAACCATGCCTAAAAAGCCAACAACAACAAAAGGTGGCAGATCAATAGTTTGATATTTTATGCAGGATCATAAATCACTGGGGTTTTTTTCAGCAGTTCTGCCGTGAGGCTCGAAAGCATAAAAAGAAACCATGGCTTGTGATAAAATTAGGCATTAATGTGAAGCATAAATGCCATTTAACATTAAACATGCACAAGCCACCGAAATGCCTGGAAAAAGGGAAATGGGCGCTATAGTAAAACTATACAAAGTGAATCAGACATGAATAATGCAGCAGGTCTGAGGAGGGTCACGGGTCAGACCCCAGTACCTTACAAAATAATGAATGCATGTCAGGTTAGAGACATCCATCCCTTCCTAGCCAACGTGAGTTATTGGAGATAAACCCTGGACTTCCTGTTCTGAAACAAAGTGGCTTGTTGTAAACATCTATGTCCATTTAAAATTAATGATTAAAAGAAAGATTCAGTGGGATTCGCTTAAGTATTCTTTATGGACACGAGTGCTAAAGGTTACTTTCTTCATTCATTTTTACCCAGCCACTGTTAATGTTAGAGACACGTCATGTTTTCTTCTGTGCCCAAATGTTTATCCAAAGCTCATTTACAAAAGGGCTTATATAATAGTAAGAGGGATTTTTTTTTCAATGCATTCTTCATTTAGACATAAACAAGAGAGCATCCCCACGGTTTTGCTCTGTTAAAGGGAGCCAGCCCTATTTTTAAAGACAGTAACCCAAATTCTAAATATATTTTCTATGATTCTTTTACACGGCAAAACCATCTGTGATTCACTTCAGAGTATCCTGATCTGCTGAAATTATCCCCTACGTCTCCCAAAATTTCCCCCAAAAATGCAAAGAGGATTAGCTCTCCTCTCATTCTTTATTTGATGTACGTGATTATGATGACTTTCCCTTCCAAAATTTTCACGGGGAAAAGAGAGTCTAACTTTCCAAAATTATTTTTTCCCCCTCAGATTTTCACCAATTCTTACAATAAAAAGAATGTAATTAAAAGCAATATTGTTTCATTTTATCACAACTGCTCTTCTTCCTTTTCTAGACTTAGCTGGAGAATTTAACAGCTGTTCAGAGTGTTTTCCTTCCTTTTCACCCTGCACTGCTGGGCTTCACGCTACAGCACAGGGAAGGGGGATAACTTTTCCCCCACCTATTTGTAAAAACCCATGTTTAAGGATTTCCTCCCTCCACTTGTGCAAGGTAAAGAGAAAAACCTAAAAAAAAAAAAAATTAAAAAAATTTAAAATATCTTTCTACTAAGGAATCTGAAAGAGATAAATTTCTAGGAATGTGGAACTGAAGGCATTTCAGAAATAAAGCAAATACATAGGTATTACAAATGAAACATAAGATCTTGCATCTGATCTGTTAAATATTCCATCAACAAGGTCAAGAGTAAAGACAAGCCCAGCCACAAAAACTGAAGCGAGAGTAAGCTTTAATAAAAAAAATGAACAGTTTATCCTCTTCAGCTGCTCAAGTGGAAAAACAAATTCTTTTATACTAGAGAAAAATCAAGCGTGTATAAAGCATTTAAAAAAAACCCACCGGTATCAACCATTTTAATGAAAGAGTACCCAATATTTTCATGGAACTATAAAAGGGAGCAAGACTAAGTGTTACGGCAAAAAGCCTGGGCTCAGCAGCTTTGTGTGGGAAATGGTGAAATGTGACTGTGATTTATAATGAGAAAAGGTATCTACAACATACAATTTTCTACCTAGCTGCAAATAATAATTCATAGTGATGTCCCTTCCAGATAAAATACCTTTGCAATGTAGGACTCATGTGGTAAAATGATCATGATAAATGTCAGACCAGTGCAGGTAACGGCTTTACAAACCATTAAGATTAGCTGGCTCTTTTTTTTTGATGATAACAGTAACCATGCTGTGACTCTATGTGGTAATAATATCTCAGTACTGATAAATGCCAGAGCCAGGCAGAGGTGTTTATCATTCCCAGTTCAGAAATGCTGACTAAAGTTACCACATGTTGCCTGTTTTTTCTTCTTTTACAATAGAGTAACAATTAACAAATAGACCGATAAACAACATAATTTTATGCAAAATTTCTATGTTTTTTGTGCTTTATTGCCTGCCTAAATATCCCCTGTGTTCCAGTACTGATGACTTTGGTACAGTAAGCCCTAAAACAAAGCTTTCTAGCCTTGCCATTCTCTCAATAAATAGTTTTTCTATAAATTAATATTGGGGGGGGGGGTTGCTATTTTATCTGTTTTACAAATACACCTCACAAAGAATTGCAGCCTCTGTGAGCAGCAGAGGGTGCAGGGATGTGGTTCCCTATCTGGTATCTGTGTTAATCGACACAGAGCAAAGACACTTCCGTCCAGAGAACACGATAAAGTTTTACTGTACAACACTTCCTTGTAAATATTCTGCAACAGACAGAGTGAGCCCTGCCTTGCACTGAGCTGCCTCAGTGTCTCAGTTCTACTCAAGCCCATTGAATTCTCAGGGACAAAAAAAAAAAAGAACCAAACCAGAATTAAAAAATTAAATTACGTGACAATCTTTATTTGTGAAGTTCCAGGAGATGCAAAGAAGCCCCAGTATGAATATAACCAATCTAGTGAGATCCTAGCATGTTTTGTCACGGCACAGCATGTTCAGAGAAGGGCAGTGGAGCTGGGGAAGTGTCTGGGGCTGAAGTTTGACGAGGAGCAGCTGAGGAGCTGGATGTGTTTAGCCTGGAGAAAAGGACACTCAGGAGGGGCCTTAGTCCCTCTCTGCAGCGAGCTGACAGGAGGCTGTAGCAAGGGAGAGGTTGGTCTCTTCTCCCAGGTAACAAGTCACAGATTGAGAGGAAATGGCCTCAGGTAGTTCCAGGAGAGGTTTAGGTTGAGTATTAGGAAACATTTCTTCATTGAAGGGATTACTAAGCACTGGAACAGGCTGCCCAGAGCAGTGGGTGGGTCCCCACCCCTGGAGGGATGCAAAAGCCATGTGGATGTGGCACTGGAGGACAGGGTTTGGTAGTGGTTTTGGCAGTGCTGTGGTACAGTTGGACTCAATGATCTTGGAGGACTTTTCGAAACCAAATGATTCTGTAATTTTATTTACACACACCAAGCAGCACAAATGAACAGCCCAGAGAATTTCCATCCCCTTCCTACAATAAATTAACTTCTGCAGATTTCATACCATTTTCATTTGTAGCTCCAGACCTATCTCCACTGGGCAGTTCACCCAATGAACAAAACTGAACAGTAGTAATGGTTTGTGGCAGAAAACATCAAGGGACAGCTGCACTGCAAGACTGGGGGAGGTTGTGCTGTTCAGAAGTTCAGGTTTTTTTGTAGATCAAACCAAAACAAGGCAGAAATACAGGGAAAATGTACTCTTCATTTGTGTTTAACTCTATTATCACTATTGTCAATTATTTGTCTTCCTATAAAATAAGTCCATAAGAAAGTCTGATGTTGTTTTTTTTTGTTTGTTTGGTTTTTGTGTTTTTTTTTTTTTTTAACTAGAAACTAATACTTATGCATTGCCTACTTTTAGGTCATTGTCTTCCATGTCTATTTGATTGTTAAAATTAAAAAAAAATTCAATATAAACATCCATATCTGTGGCTATGAAGTACTAATCTCAACAGGAATTAGCAACACATGCTGAGGAAGGAGTATTATCCTAGTAATTTTGATTTTTAAATTAAGCTTGATTGCAGGAAAATTTTAGCTTGAAACTTTTTTTTGGTGAAGTCTTTAAATCAAGTCACTAGTCACCACGTATGCTTATGCAGCACCTACTGCAACTGGGATTTAATCCTGATTGAGATCTCAGAGTGCTAGGGTAATATGAATATTAAAGAGGAACATATACGAAGAATGATAGGTGATAATTAAATCATAGATGATAAGATCAGAAAAGTGTTCTCAGGTTATCTAGGGCATGTAACATGCAAGATGTTTTCCCTACGTCAGACCTACTGGTACCTTATCTAATCTGTTCCTAAATGAAAGCACAGTTGTACAAGACTTTGCATTAGTTGCAACATCTTAGACAAATCGATGAAAATATCAGCCAAACCTTTCCCACAAAACTATGAATCATGGTAAAACAGGAAGGTATACCTTCACAGAAATGGCAGAACTGTTCTTATCACCCCAAGCCTTTAAAGTACTTAGTGCAGTATTCTTTATTAATAATTTTAAGTTTGAAACATAATTGTTTTTTCCTGCAGAAACTCCAGTTGTAGGATGTTATAGGTAAGAGAAAATAGCTACAGCGGAATAGTTTTTCAAAATAATTTTTCACCAGGATGAACTACTAAAAACAATAGCAAATTTTATATTTCCAAATATAATGGGATTTTAGAGACAGAGATTCATAAATATACTGGATTAAATTATGAGGAGTGAAAAAGAACAAGAATTACCCAGGAGGGGAACCTGTCACAGAAGCTGCATCACTGGACAAATGTAATTCCAAAGGATAATTTCATATAAGATGTGGATCTCTTACTTCTTGGAGGTATTTTATCTAAGGAAGATGGTATATCAGTCTAATAAAATAATTTAAAAGTAAAAAATATTTTTCAGTGAACCAGAAAATACTTTTTTAAGATTAACAGAGAATTTTTAATCTTTGTAAACTACTTTTGTTCTCTGTTAAGGTGAAAGAACATATGAAATATTTTGGTTTTAACCACATGTTCATGATGACTTTTCTTGAAAGGTACCAGCTGCAGCACTGTGCAAAGCAATGTTCTAATGTGGCATTCAAGTGGTTATTTTCTTTTTTTTTCCTTTAGAAATACAAGACAATGCCACTCGCATCAAAACAATAAGAAGCCTGGTAAAGAAGCTCCCCAGACCCAACTATGACACCATGAAAATCCTTTTTGAACATCTACAGAAGTAAGTAGAACCATGGTACTGACAGATAAATAATTTTTAAAAAATGAATCGGCATGTGGTGTCCTAATCCTATTGGTAGTGTCATCCAAAATACCAAAGATAATTACATTATTTGGCAAAACTAAGAATGATTTATGGTATCTATGTATATCCTATTCCTCAGCAAGAAATTAGGATGCCCAAAGCAAAATCCCAAATTTTGATTCAAGTAGAAAGCAGGACAATTCCATTTCCTTCAATGCAGTCAAAAACATTGGAATTACCATGTTACAGGTGCATGTTACATGTTCCAGGTTGTCTTCACCCAGTCTGATTGAATTTCTCCAGAAATGGCCTTTTGGATGATCATGTTCTCAGCACTGAGGTCCCTGCATTGCGTTGATGTCAGTAACAACCTCACTCAAGAAAACACAGCGAGTGCCCTAATTCCTCACAGGGAGCTTGTGATACCACAGAACACCTCAGAAATACTGAGGAGATATTTGGAAGTGCATCTTTGCTCTCCTAACATTGCTGAGATACCACAGAGGCAGCAAAACAACCCTGTGAGGTTTCCCCTCTTCATTCCCCTGTGGTTTCTACACTCACTGAGCTGCACTTGCAAGAGATGTTCCAACCAAAAAAATCAGCCCAAGGTGTCACGTTCACCTCAGATTTTCTTCTTGTGCTTCATAACATTAACAGCAGAATGTACATAACTCACTTGGCTCACCCAGACACTCACTACAGCTGTTTGGCCTGCAGGACGACCGGGGAGGCCTAAGGGTAGGGACATGTGAAGGGCAGGACCCTGTGACCCTATTCCTCCATGCTGTTGGCACCACCCATGCTATTTTCTACAGTCACTTTTCAGCCAAACTACCCCTAAAACTGAGGGGACATCAGGAACTAGGCCCCATTGAGGCACAGAGGGGTATTTCATCACCAGGAATGATATACTGACCCCAGTGAGCGAGTGATAAAGGCTCCAAATCAAAGCCCACTCTGAGCTTATAATGAATGATGCCTTTATAGTGATCATTTCTTGGCACGTGCATGTAAGAGATGTAGATCCTTTATCTTGTTTTGCAGCTTCCAGCTGAAATGGCAAAATGAAGCCCATAGAATTGTGGGAATGTCCCCATTTCATTAAGCATGGAAGGATTTTAAGCAGTCCATAAAATGACTGAGTTTGGCCTTGAAGAAAAACAGTTTTCTGTGTGTTCATTTGATGCACTGTGTGCACACATTCTCTCCTTCAGCAGGTTATCTAGAAAAGGATGATAATTTATTACTGGCAATGGAAGGAGTGGGTACACGCTGTCAGCACAGATATGCCATATACAGAATTTACTGCACTCTGCGTGGCATTGATCTTAACCTGAAAAAGTTTTGTTGCCATGTCTTAAGGGAGAGATATCAGGTATACACAATAAGTCTTTGATCTCATAGTTAAATCACTTGATTGAGACTCAGGAGACATGGGTTCAGTTCTTGGCTTTGACCGGATGTTCTGGGTGACCTTGGGTAAATCATTTAATCTCCCTGTGCCTTGGTTCCTTGTTTACAAAATGATGATAATACTTCCTTTGTCTGCCTTGGCTTTTTAGAGCATAATCTGTTTGGGACAGCAATAGTTTCCTGCTGTGGATGTGTAGAGTAACTGGCAAAACTAGACCGACACTGGTGGCTTTTTGGAGAAAAGAAAATAAAAGGAAAAATAAAACTGCTAAAATAGAGGGAAAAAACCAATAGTTAATAAAGCAGAGGTACACCGAGGCTACACAGTGGCACAGAGTGATGGAAGATGAGACAGTGGAGCCATTTGGGGGTTTACGCATTAGGGAAGTAATTGTCTGAGTCTCTCTGAAGAAGGTCAATCTTCTTCCCTGCCTCAAACACATCCTCAGGAAAAGATAGGGCTGTTCCATAAGCTTTGCTCCATTGGTATGGAAACAACAGCAGAATAGATATTGAAAGCACAAAAAATCCCCCAAACAAATAAAACATATGTGTTCTCTTGAACTTGCTGATGCTAAAGACAGGGGTCAGTCTGAATGATCTCATGGCTCCATAAATAAGAATGAAGTAGTGTACTCACATTTTCAGTAATGATGTGATGCTTATATTATGCATATTTAGACAATGTGTGTTTGTTTGAATCAGTCTAGGAAACACCACTAGTTTGCAGAGGTTACAAAACGCAGAGTTATACTAATTTTGGGGACACTCACTCTTCAGAAAAGGAGTGTCAACGTTCCTCATCACCAACTTGCACCACCCTCTTTAATCACAGGCCTTTCTCAAGGCAAATCACAGGAGTTTCAAAAGCTTCTGGTTAGCTGGATAAATAACTAAACTGGCTTTATTTGAGGCACATTACTGTAGTTTCTGTATTTGCTGGTTGAACTGGCTGTTCTTGCCCAGTGTTGAGCTGGTCTTGAGGGGGTTCTCATGGGGAGAAGATTAGGAATTGCAGCTGTGCTGTTTCCATGGCATTCCCCTCTTTCTCCTACCCTTCTCCTAGTCCTCTCTTCCCTGTCAGACAGACAGAACAGGGCTGTACAGACCTGGACCATGGGGCTGTTAAAGCCTGTGACTTCTATGCAGCACATGAGAGCATCTGTTTCACTCACACTCAGCACGAAAATCCAACCTTTGCCTTATCCTAAGCCACTCTGCAGCAATCCAGTCTGCAGGAGCAGGTCCAGATCAAGCAGAAATAACAATGAGAAATGCACTTCAGAAGAGTCCTCCTTAGAAACCCAGACAAAGCAGGTGATGAGAGAGTCTGTGAGAAAGGCCTGGCAGCAGGGATTAACACCCGTGCCATATATCTCTCTTACACCAAGCTCTCTGAAGCTGCAAGAAGTCACAGTGCAGTGCATGCAGCCCACAGGAGGTGGATTAAAAGCAAAGCTTGAGGCTGCAGTACCTGTTCTTTCAAGTTTTTTTTTGGTGTTTGATAGGAAAAACCACAACCAACTGATGTCTCTGTTCATCTTTCCATGAAATCTCTTCTACTTAAAAGCAAAATAGACAAAATATGAGGCTGAACAGACATATCACATAGCTCTTGTCAGTCTAATTCCATAAGGAATCGTTCTGTTATGACTCATGCTGGAAATAATTGAGCACAACTACTATTAGGTTATTTATGCTTCTTCCCAAAGATGAGCAAACCGAACAAAGAGACTTTACACAGGAAAGAAACAACAAAAACACAACTTGAGTAGAGATTTTCCTGAATGAAGGGCTTCAGAAAACAGCTTGCTCTACTCAAACATGTTTAGAGAATATTTGCTTGTTCTGTACAGCCCGTGTATTTCTCCCCCATTTGCCAGTTCCACAGGTCTCCTCTCTTTCCTCTTCCTTACTCACATGTGACTTTTACTCCCAAACAAAGTGAGCTAATCACAGGTACCACATAAAACTGATGCACCTCTCTGGTCCCATTTTTTGGGTGCACACAGGACAACAAATGATGCAGAAACCTTGACTTGAATCAGCACAGACATGAACTGAGCACAACAAATCCCTATCTGAAAAAAACGTTATATGTACTAAATAATTTACTCACAGAATTGTAATACAAGTTAGGCAGAAGGAGAATCTCACTCTATGCAGTATTTTATGACCTGTTTCCACCACAACACCTTGAGGTAGCTGTTACACACCCACTGGGAAACTGAGGCACAAGAAGTTTAAATGACTTAAAGTCTCAGCATAAACCAGCAACACTATCTAAAAACCTGAAGGAGATTTTTTATTTGCACAGAAGCTTCTCCAGTGACCACAAAACTTCTCTTTTCTCCTTCATGCAAAATGCAGCAGGGAGGACAAACACCCTGGCTGGGTCCTCAGCTCCAAGCTGGTGAGGGCGGACGCCGCTCTCCTCCAGAAGCTGTGTGCCTGTGTTACACAGCACTGTGCCTGTGCTCATAAGCTGTGCTTATTAATGTTAAATTAATGAATCTCAGCCTGCTCTGCTTATTAGGTTGAGCTCCGTGCCACCACAAGGCAGCTCTGTGACTCCCAGACCCGAGCTGTGTCACATCTGACCAGGCTGGAGCACAGGGCAGCCAAGCTCTGGTCTGGCCGTGCCCATCCATGGGGACACCCCTGCAAGGGACGTGTTAGACACAAAAACCCCTCTCCTTGCTCCTGATTTCCCTGCACAAAGGCAGGAAGATGTGTGCTATTTACAAAACTGTAAAGGGGATGTTGAAATAATTAAACGGGAAGGCAGGGGCCAGCTCCCATCCCTCTCCCTTACGTGGAAAGCGCGGAACCCAGATGCCCAACTGTGGAAGATATTCTTCCAGCAGCAGCATCTGCCTCCTTGGCAGGCACTTCAGGCAAGTTGTCTGGGGAGCTCTGCAGTTGCCTCTTGGTTTATCACGTGGATCTGTTAATGTGCCCTATCTGGCTGGCTTGGCCAGGCAGGAGCCGATTTGTTTTAATTCACCTTTGAATCCAAGAAATTCCATTTATTTTGCTCTATTTTTCCCATACTCTACATAGCATGGCAAGTAATTTTCAGATGCCATCCAGGCTTTTTTCCCTTTCAGAGGGAGAATGATGATTTTCTTCCTGATTTTCTTCCCCCTCTGCCCAAATTCTTCATTCTTACTAGTAATTGTTTGCATTGACTTCACTGGAAATATGCTCCTCATCTAGGGTAGAACTATATATCCAAGACAAACCCACTGATATTAATATATTATTTAATAAAAGTCATAGGTGTTAATCTTCAGATGTTTTGACAAAAAAACCCAAACTTCCCCCATGTTCATAGGTCTGTGAACAGGAAAGAAAAATAATCCACCCTTGACAAACATCAAGGAGGAACAGTCCCCCCATCTCAAACCTCACAACATTTTGCATCGACACTCTGAAAAAAAACCAAGTTTTTTTCCAAACTATATACAACTAATCAGATTAGTTTCTACCCATTTAAAACTAAGGAAAAAAAAAAAAAAACAAGCAGAGCCATGCCTAGCCAGCAGCCCACAGTAGCCTGCACACGAGGACACANTACTCTACATAGCATGGCAAGTAATTTTCAGATGCCATCCAGGCTTTTTTTCCCTTTTTGAGGGAGAATGATGATTTTCTTCCTGATTTTCTTCCCCCTCTGCCCAAATTCTTCATTCTTACTAGTAATTGTTTGCATTGACTTCACTGGAATATGCTCCTCATCTAGGGTAGAACTATATATACAAGACAAACCCACCGATATTAATATATTATTTAACAAAAGTCATAGGTATTAATCTTCAGCTGTTTTGACAAAAAAATCCCAAAAATCCCCCATGTTCATAGGTCTGTGAACAGGAAAGAAAAATAATCCACCCTTGACAAACATCAAGGAGGAACAGTCCCCCCATCTCAAACCTCACAACATTTGGCATCGACACTCTGAAAAAAAACCAAGTTTTTTTCCAAACTATATACAACTAATCAGATTAGTTTCTACCCATTTAAAACTAAGGAAAAAAAAAAAAAAACAAGCAGAGCCATGCCTAGCCAGCAGCCCACAGTAGCCTGCACACGAGGACACAATGACAACGTGATGACAAATCCAGGAGTAGTACCCAGAATTCTGAGGGAAAACAAGAAAATGAAGTTAAAGTACAGCATATAGTAATGCTAAGCAGGGGATGTCCGCAAATTTTTTTCTTTTTTTTTTTCCTCCATAGTTGGTGGAGGAAAGATGTAGCAAACATATGTGATTTTCACTTGCTAAACTACGTGTCATATCAGCAGTTTTCAGGCAGGCTCGTGTAATAAATGTAGCACAGGAAAGCCCTTTTCTCACACAGCAAAAGAACAGATTGCACTAAGAACTGTGCAGTTTTTTATTAAGAATAATAATAATAATAATAATAAAGGTAAAAGCTACTGAAAACTAAAAACAATCCCTAGAATGGAAGGACTATACAAAAAAAAAAAAATCTATTTGGGAAATCTCAGTGAATTTGTGGAAGACCTACAGCCCAAAATGTGTAATGGGCACTTAAGCTTTCTCTCAGGAAAAATGCCCATATGTAGAAAGGTGCAGAAGCCCTTAAAAAAAGCACAAGAAAGACTATTTACTGAAACTATTTCCTGAATCAAGACCTCTCTTTATAATCAGGCAACTCATGAGCAGTTTTTGGTTTTCAGCCATGGGACAGCAGCAGGGAGAAAGGTTTGACTGTGCTCCTCCAAGCTTTGGGGCAGCAGCTACTGGAAATGTGAAGAGGAGAAACATCCTCCTGCACCACAGGAGCAAGCAGGTGGACTGACCAGTTACTTAAAACACTCAGGAATACCTGACTGGCATTCTAAGATTTATATGAAATTATTTAATCATCTTTTAACTTGAGAAGGGCAGATATATGTTGAGATGTGCTTCTGCCCACATGCTTTTCTCAGTTTCAGCTTTGGAAGAGTTTTACAAAGGAGCTGGAGCAATGCCAACACTCATCCCATTTACCACAGCTTCCCTGGTTTCATTTTGGGGGAAGGAGGAGAATTAAACCTCTTCCTCTTTGTTAAGCACACATCAGTTATTAAACTCATCCTTTGGAAGTAAGAGGACTCATAAAATGTGCACAGGACAGGAGTAATAGTAGATTTGGGGTTAAAGGCAAAAAAAACCCTAACAAATCCAGTCTCTCAGAAGCATTTTTGTGCATTTTGATTTTGTACTTTTTGGGGCTGGGGTGACCTGTTACTGAGGGTTTTGCAGTCACGCCAAATCCTGCTCTTTGAGGAATAAGAAAGTTCACGAAGTTTAGTTCTTCCCCAAAGAAAAGAATACCTTACTGCTTAGTGCTTTTAACAAGAAGCATGATAAGTAATTAAAGCCACATTTTCACCCCTTGCTTCCATCTACTTCCTATTTCCACAACTGTATTTAAAAATATAAACCCTGATTTTCATAACAGTCAGGCAAATAATTGCACTCGGTACTCTTCAATGCTACCAAGTACTGAACTGGTGTATCAGCAAATAACAGAATGATAAAAATAATTAACATAGTTTTAATTTAAATATTTATGACACAGTTGACTCTGTGGCTGCACGGCACCATTGTGCTGAGTGCAGTACACAAATCCTGATAGATAGAGCCCCTGTTTCCAAGAGCTCCTATTGTTCATCCCACATTACTCAATATCAAACGATCTCAAAAAAGCTTTTCAAACATTAATTAAATCTCCTAACTTCCTTTTCAGGTCAGTAAGTTTTATTATCCAATTTGTGTAGATAAAGAAAGTGAGGAATGGAGAGGGTGAGGCACTTTCCCACCACGACACAGCCAACACTTCTCATTTCCACTCTTTTCTTGCCCCCCAATCCCCCAGATGAGCCCCCCAAGCCTTTGAAGGCTCATCCATGTGCTGTGGGTGTACGTGTGCATCTGGCCAGCACATCCCAGGGAGGGCTGCTTACTGCTAAGGACTCTTCAGTTAATCAGGACCACGTGAGGATCCTGCTTCTGGTTTGCACTCGCATCAGCTTTAGCAAAATATCACCGGCGGAGTTAATTTATGTGATTTTGTAACCTCTTAATATTGCTTGGGGTTGGTGTTCTTTCCAGCTCAAATCCTTTTTTGTCGGCCAAAATTAGGAATGCTCAATTCATTGCAATGGCTCTTTCCCCCTTTTTTCTTTTCCTATTTGAGGAGATTGGGCCCTAACACTAAAGTCCACAACCAGGTCATCAAAGGGTAAATTGCAATGCTTTTCATTTTTTGTGCCTAAAGATATGTGATTTTTCTCAGAGATAAGGTTGTGAAATAAATAATTTGCTTGAAGTTTCTCAGATATTCATTGGAACTTAAAAAAAAACCAAACCAAAACAAAAAAAGGCTTTAAGGCAAAAATGTCAGCATTCTGTGCAAAATAGTTAATATAACACTATAGGATCTATTCCACTATTGATTGAAAGGGAATTTATGCAGGTAATTCATTAAGGCTAGTGAGAGTTTGGCATGTGAATCCCCCAGTACTTTGATGGGAAAACAGACCCTGATTTTTTTTTTTTAATAAGCTATAAAATACATTATTTTCAGTGGCAAATATATAAAAAGCAAAAGCAAATACCTGAAGAACTAGGGCCCTGCTCTGTGAATGACATTAGATCAAATCCTTTTTCACACACTGTAAAAGATGCAACAATCATTTCAATCACCATGTTAAGAGAATCAATACAATTTTTCCTTCCAGAGAATGGTACTTTAGATTCCAATATTTACAGGCTATCACCTTCATACATCTCTTTTTGTGGTCAAGTGCATGATTACTACTTCTGACAGAGTATTGGCCATTTTCTTATGAAGATCTACAAATTCTTTTGTAAATAAAAACCAATCTGGAAAAAAAAATATGAAGAGCAAATCTGCGGACTGGAATGCACCCTACTTGTAATGGGAACAAAAAGCTGGCAATGAAATATAAACCTAAATCACAGCAGAATGACCTACTTTAAGGCATTTGCCAAAGAGACAGTGTTTTAGACAGCTCCTCTGAAGTAGCGTCTTTATGTCTATGCCATCTGCAGATTTATTATTGTGCTTCAGAAAAAAAAAAAAAAAAAAGAAAGAATAAAATAAAAAAGGGGAAGAAAAACCTACAGTATGCCTGAACAAAACTCAGCCTCATCTATAGAAAGATTCCAGTACTGTGGGCACCACACCCACACCTACTGATGTGGTCCAAGTTTTTTCTTTGGAGGCACCTAATTAAGAAACCCTGACTCATTTACATGGATACGTTTGATCTAAATTACACTCCAAACCACACCAAATTAGGAGCATCTGTGAATGCGAAGTGTTTGTTCCCAGTGCCTGGTAGAACACGGCCAGTTCTGGACGGCACATGTTCAAGTGACGAAAAATATTTCAGATGTAACATACTTCTGAGACCCACTTTTCCACTAATAATTCATAATGAGTTAAACCAGTATCTCTGCTTCAGCAATTATTTCAGGCTGGGGAAAAAAATGTCATTTTACTTTTTAAAGGAAGGGTCAAGGGGGAAAAGCAGAAGTGGGCAAGCACCTAGTTTGGTGGGGCATTAACAACCATTAGCTGCAATTTAAATCTGTACATTTGTTTTCAGATGTAGTTTACACCTAAAGCCTGGACTGGAGGGAAGTATAAATCAATGATTGGTTATTTTTCACAAAGACCTTCTGTCTTGCTGAATGGTCTTCCCTCATTAATTAGTTTTCCAGAGGAGTCTGGGTGGAGGGCAGGGTCTCATCCAAAGAGGAGCACCCTACATAATATTAATATGAAAAATTCAAGACCACCAGATTTGAGAGTGATACCTCCCTTTGCAGGCTGCATTGCTGGTGGCTGACTGTGCCTGCTTGCAGCCCAGAAAGCCACTCTGTACAAAAACGGGTCCTGTGGCAATTAGGAAACTTTTATCCCGCTTTCCCATCTCCCACAAAGAGCAAGCAGGGGGGCAGCAGAAGCCACTGGTTGCTGCTTTGCCGCCTTACTGACAAACTGAATAAAAAATAGCCTTAATCTCACTCTAAGCAGCCCAAGAACCGAGGAGTGCAAATCCGAATTCCACGCTGGGTTTGCAATTCCCAGCCCACTGGCGCAATTTGGCACGACCTTTGGATTTGGCCCATAGTGTTTGGCAGCCACCTTTTATTCTTCCCATCTTTTATACTTTGTGAATAGTCCAAGTTACATAATGCCAGTGACAATTTGTTTATGGCGAGCGTTGGAGTCACTGTTTTATGATTACATTCAAACTTTAAGCCACATTTTGACATCTAAGGATCATCTTGCATTCTTGTGTACTCTATACAATGAAGGTTTGTGTTCCAGTAAGGAGGGAGGGGGAGGAACTTTATAAATAACATGACTCCTTTTGTCTGAAGAGATTTTAATACATTTGTCTGATCTACTGTTTTTGCAGTAGCTAGAATATAATTTGAATATATTAATATTTTCAGCAACTGTGCTGAGAGAGCCCAGTTAATAACTTATGCATGGGTGTATAGATACACTTCAGACAGAGGTAGTTTTTAGCCCTTATGTTGGTAATACTTAGAAACACACAATGAAAGAGCCTGTTCTTTCCTCCTCTTTGTTGTGGGCATGCATTGTGGTGGTATGGAGCCAGTGTTCTTTCTGTTGTCTACACAGCCTGGATTCAATAAGCAGTTATATATGCATATTATGACAATGTGGTCAAGGAAACCAGATTTTTTTACTATACCTTCATGTGCCTGTACAGTATAAAATCTGGTATTTATTTTTCTTGTCCTCATTCAATATGTTAACAAAATCATAATTTGATACAGGTTATGTTCACTTTATAATTAAAATTATAGAGTTAGATGAAAATACAGCAAGATGTTGCTGAATGGAAAATATTTATCTTTTCGTACATTACGCATTATGGTGCTATGTAAAATCATAAATCTGTGAAGCAGCTCTCTCCAGCCAATTTGCCTCCTCCTCTGGTCCACAAGATGCAAACCAGTTACCTCCTCTAAGCTGAGGATTCTACACCCACCACAGCCCTGACATTAGATTGCACTGCCACATCCTCTCCAGAGCTTTGCTGTGGTCATCCAAGAGAAGATGCCTTGCCATGGAGATAAGCCAAGAAAAAGGAATTCAGAAAAGTTCTGAATTTTTACGTCATTTTTACGGCTCCTCCTGCAGCTCTCCTAGCACCTCCATGGAAAAAGCACAAACTCTTTGCACCATGTTCTCTGTGTCAGCACTAGACTCAGGCTCCCCAGACCACTTCAGGATAGCACTTCATCCATCTGGAAGCTGTTGTCACCTCCCAGATCATTGCCATCCACGCTGCCAAGTGCAGGTCTTCACCAAACCCCATCAGCAGCCACCATACAATCAGCCCAGGGCATATGGGACAGCCCTGGAGCATATGGAAGCTTTCCAGTAAGTGAAGTTTGCTGGGAACATCATTCTGCCTTGTTCAAACTCTCAGTCCAGAGAGGATTGCCACAGGGCTGTGGCAGCAGTAGTAGCAGGCAACTTTAACCACCTCAGACAACCCAGACTGTTTCCATGTCTGGATAAGGGTCTCATAAAAGTGTCATCAGAATAAGGAGTTTTCATTCCTTCAGAGCATCTAACCCATGGAAGTCACTGCAGCTGCTCTGGACTCAGAGCCAACCCTGAGATTTCTATCACAAGGCAAATTTCAAGCCTTGCTGAACACATTTTGGATCTCACCTGGCCTCTATGGTAAGGAACTTCTTAACCTTTCCAGATTATATAGTAAGAGCTTTCCATTACTCCTCATACTAAATTACGTTTATCCAGCTCTGCATCCTGCAACTACAATATGTGCCTGCTAAAGAGGAACTTTTTAAGCTTGTAAATCCACTCACAAACATTCACTCCAGGTGAGAGATTTTCTGCTGGAGAGGCAGCACCTGCAGAGAGGGGTCCTGGATGCCCCCTACCATGTGAATTGTCCAAAGACTGATGACTGATATCAGGGTCTCGATATCAACACCGAGATTGTCCCTGTTGTTCCTAAATCCCTCAATCTCTGTCAAACATGGTTTGGGTTATGAGGTCTAAGAGACTCACGTGTGTTTTTTCACAGTTTTTTTAACTGTGGATTTTACTCAGGGTCAGACAGAAGCAGGTATTGACAAATCTGGTCACTTGAAGCTTCAAAGATGAAAGAAATACAACTACTGAGAGAGGTAGGGCTGACTGTGTAGAGAATAAAGACTTTGTAAAGTATCTAAGGAAGTTAGACCAGAGTCGTCTTAGACCAGTACATGTGTGAATGGGTATTTGACTTTAAAGGAACCAATAACAAAACTCAAAGCTAGTTTAAAGCCAGGAAATATTGCAGAATTTGCAGTACTACAAAGGGTGCTTCTTAAAAAGACACAATGTATGGAAAATCCTCCACTCCAGGCAGTCCCTGCATTTAGTGCAGCGGACTAAACACGTGCACAAAAAATAAACATCAAGCTAAGGTGAGCAGACAAGACAGACAAAGTTTAAGCAGAAAAGACAATGCTGACATAGTAAATTCATTGCCCAAGGGCAAGTAAAATGTAAATAAGTTTAAAGAAATCAAAGACTCGTGGCACTTACTCACTAGTGCATTTAAGAGCTGTGTTCATCCTACTCATGCTCAGTATCAGGGCTGAAACAGTCGTGGTGCTGGGAGGCATGTTAAAGCATCTTTCAAATCTGATACAAATGCAGTGCATATATATTGCAATTGCAGCTTGTGGAGAGCTCAGAAATGAACCTGGAAGAGGAGGAATCCTGGTTGAGGTCAGGTCCCACAGAAAATCATCTCTGTTGGGTAGATCACTGCAAAAAGACCTTAATTTTTTAACAAAAAGATGGTGATAATACTGGATAAAAAATATGGAGTTTTTATATTTGGGACAGTTAATAGGCCAACATTTGAATTTTTTTCATTATTTGAAAAAGCCTTGAAACAAAATAATTTATGAAGTAATTGCAATGCTTTGATTCGATACTTTTAAAGGCCTTTTCCAAACCAAATGATTTTATGATATAAAAATTCACAGAAGAAGAAAACTTTGGTGAGAGTTTGTTCCGTGACCTTCATGGAATTTTTTGCCACATTCTCTGATTTCAACTTCAAAAATCACTGTGTTTCTCACAGAACTGAATCATTAATTTATGACACTGGACAAAACCAATGTGTTGTCAGCGAAACTGTGCTTTTCATGGGCTGCTCTAGACTCACAAGCAAAGATGAATTTCTGGGCATGATGTCTACAGCTCAATGTCCCAGGCTGAAATTCCACTCAATTGCCCCTTCTGGGCTCTAAGTCAGAAAGAAACCTGTCATATCCAGGGCTGAGTTATTTGCTGTCAACTGGATTATAGCACAAAGAGGCTGTAATTGAAGGCTGCAAGAGGTTATAGATTGAACATAGTCAAAAGCAGTAACTCCACTTAGTAAAAGTAGATATCGCCCAAAATGAGAAAAGTTAAGCTCATATAAGGTGAAATTCTAACTCCATTGTGGCTTCCAGATGCTGGGATTTTTGTCAGTGACTTTCAGAGTAATCAAAATTTCACTCGCTGCCCAGAGAGAGATGTTGCAAAGGGTGTGATGAAGTGAAAGTTAAAATAACTCTTAACCTGGGGCTTCCAAAATACATTTTCTGAGCAGAGACTGCTGTCTAGGTCAGTGTTTTCATGATGTAGCAATGCAGACAGCCCTTGAGGGGACCAAGGGGATAAAACCGTGCTACTGGAGTACAGCTGGATGTGCAACCAGAGCCACCCTGCTGCAAACACTGAAGCTCCCGTGGTTCAGCACTCTGTGGGACGTGGGGAACTGGGCTACTCTGGCACAGTGAGGTACAGTTTGTGAGGAGTGATTCAGAAAGCTGTAACATCACTGAATACCTGTGGCAGTGCTGACACACACACCTGAGACCCTCCTTTGGAAGGCAGAGATTACTGGAAGAGAGCACAGAAGTGTCTGATGGATGCACTCATTTTACTGGGAGCAGGAGGATCTAATTATAATACAGCCTCATTATCTTTCTACCTTTCCAACCAGTGAATCTGAACCAAAGAAAGCAGCTGATGTGCCTCTGGGAAGAAGGGACATAGGGTCTCCTGTGTGCTTTCCACATCCCCTCTGCTTTGGGTGTGCTGCTCAGAGTGGCTTCTCTCACTGAGTTACAATCCAGACTGGGTGGCTCTGCTTTTTTTGCCATGTGCTTTCTGTTTGTCCATCATTAGGCACATCAAAGCCTCGGTGTCCCCAACCAGGAAACAATGCTGTTAATAACATTAATCCACCTTTATTAAGAGCCTTTAGCTCTATGGAGGAGCACCAAATATTATTAAGACAAAGACAAGAGGATAAAAAGGAAACGTGTTTTTTCCCTTGCTGACCTAGTTTCTAACCTCACTTTAAAATCTTCCCTTGATTATAATTATGCTTAATCTAAAGCTAAGCTCACAAATCTAGCAAACTTAAGGGCTGCTTTTAAGTGAATTTTCTTGCCTGTCAGAGTTCCTCAAGCTTTCTGTGCTACAGTCAGGAGTTTATTTCCAGCCCAGGCACAGAGTTGGGGCATTTCTCTGGCAGCATGGTGACTGCTGGGCTCCTTAGCTCAGGCACCACCTTGCTCCACTCGAGCCTGGGCACCACAACATTCTTCACAGAACAATTGCAGTCCTTTTCTCATCAGCCATAGCCAGAGGCAGCAATAAGGGTGAAGGATATCTATCATGAAAAGTCCAGTGTCAATGTGTTCCCCCAATTTATTTACTGACCTTCAATGCAACAGCCATACTCCTGACCCTCATGAGATGAAGCCTAAGGGGAAATGGCACTGAGCACCAATTCCATATCCTGTTGTTCTGTGGTCTAAATTAAGTGCTAATTAATTACCACTGGCATCTTTGGCATTGCCTGTCAAATTGGATTTAGGATATCCTTTCGCTATTTAAACAAATAGCCCTACATCTAAAGCTAAAATCCCAAGTGTCAGCATTTTCTTTACTTTCAAATTTTTATTTTAAAATCCAGTGGGTATGTTCATGGATTTTGCAGGTAGAATTCAAGTAAAAGAAACAGGAATTGATATTGTCAATTTTGATTAATAGTCCCTCATTAATAAACATCCTGTTATTCAGTTTCCACCTGCAGTTGCTGATGTTGCCTGGAATCAATTAACTCATATAATTTGATTTATTTTACAAAGACATTTTTGGATGTGCTGTGCTGATGATAAAGGTTCTATATTTACAATTCATGATTTAAGCAAGATTGTTACTAACTGCTTTTTATTTTTAATGTTACAAGAAAATGTAGCTTCGGGCATTCTTGAACAAAAATATTTAAGCCATTTAAAAAGTTAAAGCTTTATTTATTTAAGACTATCTGTTGCCTTCTGAACCACACAGGCCACAAAAGCATACAAATCTAGGACCTATGACAGGTTGGTCTTTACAATAAGCTAGTTGTTCTAGAGGAAAAAAATTATATCAGAAGTAGAATTAAAAATAAATTTAAAAAAAAAATCAAGCACAGCAGAAGTTACCACCAGCCAAAAATACATTTCAGGCATTAAGGTGGTACGCTTCTGTCTGAACACATATTATTCTATGTAGTCTCACACTGCCTTCATCTCTCTACTATCCAAACACCTCTAAGAAGTGCATCAGCATCTGCCCAACATCTGTCACGAGGGGTTTTGCTCCCTCCCACCCCCTCCCAAAAAAAAGGCTCGGGCTCACAGTGCCTGTGGGGCTTTTGAGCAGGGGTTTGCTCTTGCTTGAGCTGCTACAGGGGTACTAAGGAAGGCAGAAATGAATGCCTTGTGCACAGAGCTGCAGCCAGAGGAGCCCAGGATCTCCTTGAGGAAATTCATGGCCTAAAGCTGACTCCTCCCAAAAGTCTGTGCCCAAACTGCAGGCACAACAGCAACACGGACTAGCCAGATCTGCGCTCTTAGGAGGAACCAGTTTGCATTCACACACAAAAAATTCATACCCAAGCCAAACTGGGAGGACAGTGCTGGCTGTCAGTAAATGGAAGAACCTAGCAGGTCACCCATTTCATCAGTTTTCCAAAAGGAAGACCTGGAATTTTTGTAATAGGGAAGATTTTTGTGGAAAGATACTGAATCCATCTCTTTGATACAATTTGGTTTGAGGGAGTGGGACCTGATCCTTTGCCCACACCAAGGTCTTTGGTGGAGCCACAATGCGGCGATAGGTTCCTGCCCTCGCTGTCCATGCACCAGTGTGCCCCTCCTGCCTTTGGAGCTTCAGTGACTCAGAAGATGTCCAGAAAAGCAAACAATCCCAAGGCTGAGGTGCAGATAAACTCTTACCGTCCCTCACAGCTCCTCAGTGGAGCAGGAGCACCTCCCCTTGCGCAGAAGAACAAGCAGGACTTCTCCAAAGCACTTTCCTGAATGAAGCCACTGCAGAGGCTGCAGTACCTTTAGATAGCTAAATGTGTTTTTACATGCCACCCAGCCACCCAGAAGACAAAGTCTTTCTCCACAAGACAGGCATTCTGTGAGGCGTGTGCAAAAGCAAGAGCCCCCATGCTCTTCTGCAGGGTCACTGCATGGGAAGCAAAGTTCACCCAGCGCTGAGGAGACTTTATTTTTAACTGTTCTCTTATTAAACCAGGCTAAGCCAGAATAAATGTCTTTCTTCAGCTTTTCACAGTCTATTCAGCCAACTGTGAAGCAATGTTGGGAGTTAGCTTAGTTATTATTCTCATTTAGGGCCAGGCTCCAAGGCAGTTCATCCAGGGAAGGGCTCGTGCTGGGAGATATGCAGGGGATCCCCTGAGGAAGCCCATTCTCCACCGGGTCCCTGTCAGCTGTCCAGGCACTATATATAGCCACCCAATAGCCACACTGAAAGCCTGGTCTGTGGAGGAAGAGAGCATCAAGTGCTTGTTCTTGTATCCCGGAGCAACTGAAGAGAAGGGATTTTTCCCAAAGAGCTGTAACACGAACCCACAGCTGCAGAGCACAGGAAGCCTATGGAGTTTCTGTAGGCCAGGAGCCATCAAGGCTATTTTCAGCAAAAGCAAGCTCTTAAGTATGTCTGAACTATTTCTGACCCCTCTTGTAACATATCCTACGCCATGACCTGGTTTCTCTATTACCAGCCTAGCTATTGTTTCAAATTCTACCTATGGAACAAACAGGGATTTAACATGCCTTCATGTTTTACACAGCTAGATGCAAGTAGCTGAAAACTGTATTAGTGCACTGTGACCCCTGAATTGTGCTTATTTTTTGTAGAGGAAACCACATGGCACATTTGGAAAAGGACAGACATTGGAGTGGTTTGGAGCTCCTCTATAAGTAGAAGCCTCAGGTCTCAGTTCCACACACAGCAGTCTGCGTGTTCCCATCACAGTGTTCAGATCTCACAAGCTGAGGATTCCACTGATGATGTTTGCATCTGCTCAGCTTCATCAGCTGGTGGATGCCACTGTAATGCACCAGAGCAAATCACCCATCCAGCCAGGACCTAGATAATAATGGGGTTTAGCCTGCATTCATAAAATAGCAAGAATCTGAATTTAATGCTAAATCTGAAATTGATCTATGTAGTAGTGCAAGGAATTGAACAGTTTAAGCAAATAGACTTTGTGGCATCAGGGGCTCCCGTACCACCCGCTACCTCCATAAGTTTCCCAAGATGGAGTTAAGAAATGCACAGGCCCTACACTCTCCCTCCACAATGTGTGTATTTTAGTTTCTCCCCTGAGCTGGTGTTTCCAGCTGGGTATGGATATGTCTGCAAGATTCTGATCTGTTATAAGACCCCTATTGTTTTTTGTACTTTAAGAGGACTCTCAAATCTGCAGTTCACTTGTCTTTTTAGTACCAAAATCCACTCAAGTTCTTCCCAAAAAACAACTACTGCAGTTGAACTGCAATAAATTGATGACAGAAAATGATGTGGCTGTGATATGCTGTATCTCAGGGAAGTGTATAACAGGCCTCAAATTAAAAGGAAACATGTTGAGAAAAAAACTTGATAGTTTAGGTTATCTGTGCATCACGTTGTAGCTGCGGTTCCTTCCTAACACTGAAAAACCCAGCTGCAAAAGCCCTGCAAAAATGTGCTTATACACACACAGACATTATCACTTCCTAGGATGGTACGTTTTATTATCAGGTTATTTTCCAGTACATTTGGCACAGTTAAGGTAAGTATATTAACTTTACTTCCAAATAAAGAAAACAAAGTTGTGCTGAATGTCTCAGCCACTGTCAGTGAGTTAAGAACTGACAGGAGGTCCAAGTAATCAACCCTGTCTACAGCACCGAGCTTTCCCCTGGGACACCTCCTCTGATCGTACAATGTATCTGACTGGCATGGATGTAGAATTGCTTTCAATAAAGATTTTATTTCAAGGTTGGATGATTCCTTCCCAAATGTCTTGTCACTAAAGCAAAGTATGTAATACCTGTTATTTTTTAACTCCTGTGAACCAGCATTTGGGAAGGAGAGTAAAATGTTGAGCTGGAAGCTGTTCATCATAAGAGACAAATTTTAACAAATTGATTGGGAGCTCTGCTCTGCAATACCAGAAGTCAGAAAGCTGCTGCATAAAAGCTGGCCTGTACCAGTGCAGAGAAGAGGCCTGTTAACAGAATTATTGCTGGGGAGAGCTGAAGGCAGCTGAGCCCTTACCAGGGCCAAGTCCTTGAGCTACAACATTCCATTTGCATATGCCTGAGAACAGATAGGAAAGAGATACTGGCTAATTTGAGGATCATTATTGGCAAAGGGAATCAATGGGAGGCACACACTTTGACCTATTAAGGCAGTTCACAGGAACTTACATTTCAAATCAGTCCTGCCATCCATCAGGATGAGCAACTCTGGCTATGACAGTGGTTGCCAGCACAGTCCAGCAAAGGTACAAAACCCACCCAAATGGGCTGTCATGGAATACCCCACCCAGAGAGGAGCTGGGTCCCAGTTCCATAAGGTTGGTTCCTATACCAAGAGGAGAGATGACACAAATGCAGCATTTTTAATCCTTTAAGTGCAGTTTCATTTATTCCTGTTTATCTTTAATCTCTCTTGGCCTCTGTGTTGGTCTTTGTTTCTGTCTCTAGTGGCAGAGACTTCCCTAGTGAACATGAATATTGTGCATAACTGGAGGACAGGATTCTGATAAGATCCAAACCTACTTTTATCCCTCAATCCTCCACTGAATTCAGGGGGTGGCATTTCCTACACCTGCCATTCTGGCCCATAACCTCATACCAAGTGACCCCTTTTTACTCTTCTGACCCCCTCGTTTTGTAATGTGTTGTCCTTTAGTCACAGTCTATATTACCAGTTCATGGAAGAATAACAGGATTGTCCTGTTGAAAAGTTACCATTAAATATAATCTAAAACAGTGAAAGAATACCAGGCATGGGTAAAACCATTCTGCTAAGGGTAGAAATGCCCCTGACACTAAGCAAAATTAAATCCTCGTAGGCTGGAAAAGGATAAGAAAGCAAAAGTGAGCAGTTCTCAAAGCAGCTGGCTCTACCCTCCAACACTCCCCAGCCTACAGTAAAACACTGTCCTTTCCAATGGGATTTTCCTCCCTAAGTGCACTAATTCCCCAATTTTTTATGTGCAATAGGAATATTAAGATGTTGAGGAGTCAGAAAACTGTGGAAACCCTTTCTCCTCCTCAGCAGCTACTACAGAGTAAAAATGGATGAAGAACATTTCCTAACACCTACTGTGTTTGGAGCAATAATCCAGCGTGCTTTCCAAATGTCAAAGTTAATAATGATTTTATTTAGAGAGTTTGAAAAGTGTAGGTTTAATGGAACTAGAGAGCCAACTCACCATACAATGACCCTCTTAGCTGTAGACTTGCCCTGCTCTCCGTCGCACGTTTTCCAGCTTGCAGTTGCCTTGGCAACAGCCAAAGCATAAATTCCAAGTATTTTTCCTTCTATATCTGCCATTGACACCACAGCCCTCCTATCAGACACTTCTTCTGTTTTAATTCATCATTAATTACATTACTATTAATAATGAGAACTATATTTTTTGCATTTCTCCTGCCTTGTGATTTTAAGGACTGAAGACATTCTTGAAACTTGGTTATTTTGGAGGGAAAAAAAAATAAAATCTTGTGCAGCATAGCACCCAACAATTTCTTGATATAGCTCCAACATCTGTGGCACTGGATTATAGATTGTTTCTAAAATAACCTTAAATTGATGGATCATTGCTCCTTTCAGTTGGGCTTGACAAAAAGTACCTCTGGCATTTCCTTTTACTCTTTATGCTGAAAATGGTGTGTCACTCTTTTTGCTCTTTTTCTTGCCAAAAAAAGAATTCTTGCCCATTTTTTCAGTATTTTCTCTTCTAACAACTCAATTTCACCTAGCAGCTATAGTAATACCATTAAGTGTGCATATTTTGATTTGCTTTGACTTCTTCTTTTGTGGAGAGATAATAAAAATATCAGTTATAGAATTTCTTTGGTAAATGTTTGTAATCCAAAGAGACATAAAGTCCAAAACTTATAATTATTCTATTCAGGGTGGATTGAATTCCTTCCTTCCACTTTTCAGTAGCTGTGTTTTACCACATATTATTTAACTATTCAGACTTTCCATGTTTCCAAGCTCACTTGGTTTATGTTTTTTTTTTTGTTGTTATGGTGAAAACAAGTGAAACTACATGAATATATCAAGGATTTTCAAGATACTTTCTCAGTACTGCTTATTCTAGCATTTAAGCTCAGGAAACCCAAATTTACACGAACTTTTTAATGCCACATTACATATTGAAGAACCCCAGCCAGTTCCTCTCCATCACCAGCACACACCACCCCCAGCCTCCACTGCCTCACGCCATACCCCCACCTCCTGACTGCTGGGAAACTTTATTATGCCTGGACTCAGCCAGGATGTCATGAGAAGGATGGGATCTCCAGGATAAACCAGGGAAATTATTCTCCTTCAGAAGGATGGCAAGCAAGAGCAGAGGGGTTGGCCATGCATCTTCCATTTTCTGTGTCCCCATCAGAACACGGGATCTCAACATCTTGCTTCACATTTCACAGACAAAGGAAGGCAGCCCCCCCATCCTTTCAGTAAACTGAGCTTTTTTGCCACATTTCTTCACCCTGATTCTGCTCATCCATTGCCTCCTTCTCCCTGCACAGGGCTTCTCCTGCAGCTCCATCGCTGCTGTCCATTACCAACCCCTCTTGTCTCAGAGTCATGGCTGAAGCTGCTAAAGGGATTATTTCTAAAGTTACCCAAGACAAAGCTGCTGAATTTCCCCCACCCTTCAGTGAACATGCATCTCTACTCCTGCTGATGTCATCTCCAAATGAAACTTTATGAAGTTTCTAACTTTTGCCAGCTCAACAGAAACCAAGTCTCTCTCCTGGAGAGGTCCCCAAGCTTGTTGTACATGCCTCTGCAGAAGTGGCACTGAGCAAAACAATCTCGTCACCTCTGTAACATTTTTAATTGTGATAAAGATGTGTGACATCCATCAGAAGCCCACGCAGTCGCTTGGCAACAAAACTTCTAACTTTTGAGACTTTCTGAACTCCTAAGAGAAGAGACGATATATTAATATTACCACAGAGGAAAGATAATTAATTTTTTTAAAATTTAATGAAGATGCTATATTTTAAGAAACTAATAGTTAAGCCAATCTGATTAGTGCCATATGGAGAGTGTTTTGTGCAATGGACACCACGGTTACTAGCATGAGGCAGAACGAAGTAATTCTTCCTATTTATATATGGGAAAAAAAACCACGAGTGTTGATGCTCCAGGAATGTGGTAAACGACAAGATTGGCACAAATCCACAAGAGATGCTTTTTGCTGTGTGACCCAGCCACTAACATGAAAGAAACACTTTTCCTAGTGCCTGGAGCCATTAGGTCTCACAAAGTTTCTTTCCCTTGTTGCGTGGCTTTCTCCAAGCTCAGCAACAGGTATGGGAAAACAGAGACAGCTGTGGTGGCTTTTAAATGGCTGTCTCGATTTTTAAAAAGGTAAATGAGTGACAATGGCAGAGGAGGGGGGAAAAGCAGAACTTGGCTTCAACAATCCACTTGGAATACTTAAGTTAAAACTAGCAGGTTAAGAAGGCATCCATAAATTCAAACATTTACATAATAAAGCTGCATTTAGTTTGCATTCCTTGGTGGAGCTGTGCAATTTATTTATAAAATATGTATCTTCATTTACTAGTTCTTCCAACCCTAGGATACATAATATATTCTGGAGGGTTGAGGGAAATGGATTTCTACTTAGTCTGTACTCACCACTGCAGAGATTTATGCCAAACTTCCTACCTAAACTCCATCCATTAAACCTGTACTGTTCTTAGACCAGACTTCTCCATCCTTAATGCCCTTTCCACAGGAATATTAAGTTTAATACAGACACAAGATCAACTTTTAGTAATAACAGCCCTTCTCTTGTAATTTTGTGGGTAATAAAGATATCAAAGGTTATAATCCTTACCATCATTTTCTAAGTCATCTCATTAAGGTATGTGGTCACTGTGTCTTTCAAGAAACTTTGTGTCAGGATAAGGCACGCAAAAGTCTTTAGTTACATAAATTTCACAATCCATTTCAGACCATACTCACTTTATTTGATTTAAATTAGCAGAAGGAATGTGTTTCATATGAGCTCTATATTAAGGGGCTTGCTTTTTTTTGGTCTTCACAAACCTTTCAGTGCTGGAGACCATGTTAAGGACATAGGGAATCTTCTCCCTGGCACTACAAAAACCTTCCTTTCCTTGTTTGTCACACTGGCAGAAATTTCTCTCGCCTCCCTGTTTTCTTTCTTTGGGATAAGTGAACCAAACAAAACCCCTATCAGGAGAAACAGTTTAAAAAGTGCCTCTATGTGCTTCAAGAGCAACAGTGACTCCTCTGACACCCTTCTTTTTTAACCAGTTCTTTCCTTTTGTCAACAGGATAGCAGCCAAGGAATCCGTGAATCTTATGTCAACACAAAGCTTGGGAATTGTGTTTGGACCAACACTCCTTAGACCTGAAAAGGAGACAGGGAACATGGCAGTCCACATGCTGTACCAAAATCAGATAGTTGAACTTATGCTGAGTGAGTACAGCAAGATCTTCAGCTCGGAGGAAGACTGACAGACAGGGCCTGTTATTGAAAACGTTCACATCTGCCTTGATGTCTAATATTTTTACATTTCTGTAAACATATTTCTGAAATATTTCTTTTTCTTTCAAGTGACAGATGCCTCATTTTGTGCAAACTTAATGATGATTTTGTGTCTAATTTTCAAACATTGGAATAAAAAATATTGTCAACATTTGCCTATATGTATTCTGCATTAACCCTTTGAGAGTTTCATTATGCTAGCACTCCAAGTGTCACTTTTTCTGCAAGCTGAGCATACAGCATATGGCCCTAGACCATAGAAAATGCTGTTTACCAACATATGCAATGGCACAGAAAGACAGATAATAATTGAGGAGGTTTGTGGAAAACAGATTAAAGGATGTATATTAAAAGCAATGAATTAAAGCAGCGATATGAGATCATTCTTAGCTAATCTGAGTATAATTTACCTTTCTCTTTGATATACGTTGAAAATTAAAGACATGATGAATAATCATTTGTCTACACCAAGAGCTGGGAAAAAAAATTGTGTTTAATGCTTTTAAACAAATAAAATAAACAAACACAAGAAAAATGAGAATGTCACTATTTGCATAACAGTGCCTAAAAGAAATTAAAAATGGAATTGGAACTTTGGCATTTTTACTTACATGCAGTATATGAAATGAAGACATTGCATGACTGCTCATTTTAATGTAACATCCATTTTGATTCTTCATCACACTGTACATCTGCCCGCTTTCCCCAGCTATCTCATGTTCTGTAGCATTTGTATTGTGCTCCTGAGGATGCTTTATTGGTGAACTACATTAAATTCATCTAGAAAGAACTTTAAAAAAAAGCCTTTTCATATGCCCTTAGGATTACTTGGCTAGAGTTGAATCAATTTATGCATTTGATGGTTAGTTTCAGTTGTCATGGATAAACAAAAGAGTAACTGTCTAGAATATATCAAATATTGTTTCATTTTGAAATGTATGTTTCCAGCTATACACATCTCCTACCCTGTTTTGTAAAAGTATTCTGCTGATAAAATGTAGACTTATGTTTGACAGCTTTTTAATCAAGTTCAAAGAGAATAAATAAAACTAATCCAGTGTGGTAAAGAGTCTGTCTGGTTATCGATTTTTTCATAAAATGAAAAATAAACCATGTAAATAAGATGTGTGAAACACAGATCCAGAAGCAAATATTTAAAGCAATTAAAGACCCCAAAACATAGGATTAATGCATAGGTCTGCTGTGCATGAGAGATATGTCTTCAATATCACCTCAGCAGATCATGGGCTGCTTCAGTTTTTACTCAGCACTGTTGTGCAAAATTCCACGTTATTCAGGAAAGGTCACTCCTTGGAGTGGTCTTTCATGGGAACAAATATATAATGAGGCCTGATCGTTAACTAGGACCAGGTTCTTTCATCAGGTACTAACACAGGCAGAAATTAACACCAAGAAAACATAAAAACCAGCCCTGAGATGTTTTTTTCTGACTTCTCACATGTCTGAAAAATCAAGTAAAACAGAGGGGTAGTGACCAGTAATTAAAATGAAAAACACAAAATCTCCCTTGCATCACAAATATCCAGCTCAATGACTTCTGAACAAAACTATAATGTACTGGAGAACCCAAATTCACTTTATGTTCAAGAAAATATTTTTCATGGTAATGTCAAGCCATGAGTATTTAAACAGTGCTGCTTTTCAGCATCATCATCTATAGACTCTTTTAATAGCAACAAACCAGGCGCTGTTTATAGCCTGTGGAAATGACTGGAAGAAAGATAGTCAGAAGTTCAGTCTATTCCTTAATAAAGACCATTCACATTATGGCCCCACGGGTGCTCACAATCATGCTATTGAAGTAATTTCTGCTATTACTGGAAATGAAAAGTTCACTTGTTACTTGGAGCCTGTTGCACTCAGAAGAAAAGATTCTTAATTAATTAATTAATCAATCTTCTTTCAGGCTTTCTTCGGAGCATGGAGACTCCTCTTGTCTTGTTTTTACAAGACAAGGCTTATGAAATGCACGGTATCTCTCTTAAGATCAACTGGTTTGAAGGGGAAAAAAAAAAAACAACAAAACCAAGGAAACTTTTGGACACACGAGCCTTTCTTTGGGTTTGAAGGGTTCCTTACAAGCACACTGTACAAAAGTGCTGACTGCTCTGCTAAATGCTCTGTTAAATTGTAGCCTGGACGTGGGCAGACAATCTGGGGGGACACAAGTGGCTCTCACCAGAAGGGTGTATAAATCCAGGGCCTGTGGCAGATGCCTTTCCTTTCTCATCCTGACAACACAAAGGAATGGCCATGCCTTGCTACCAAGCTGCTTCCTTCCCCAAGAGACCAATTCTTTCTGTCTCTCTTAATACATACATTAATTTAATGGGAAAAATTACTGACTCAACCATTAGTCAAAGAGCCAGCCCTTCAGCCCCTGCCATCAGCAGAAACCAGAAGGATAAAAGAGGGTAAGAGTGGGAAACAAATAAAAATAAATGTTCAAGCCTTAACTGCAGCAGGGTTTCTTTCTCCTCCTGTTCAGGCAGTTTTCTCTTTATTAACGAAGTTCACAGCCCGGGACTCTGACAGACATAAATATTTCTGGACATAAACATTTCTAAATCTCAAAAGTGTCCAGGTTTTGCAATTCACCAAGCCTGTATCACCACCACATTGCTCTTCCAATTTCTACTTATTAGAATATTCACTATCACTTGGCAGGAGTTTTGCTCAAACTCTGCTAAATTTTTAGCAAGTCAAAATTAGACTTGCAGAAGACCTTTCTTTTTCAGGAGCCAGCATCAGTTTGAGAAGGGCCACAGATATTTTAAGCAAGGAGCTATTAACGGTAAATGATCAGAAAAACGAAGGCTGAGAATGCAGCAGAGACAAATATGTCCAAGGATCACTGTTTATCTGCATCTTCTCCCTGTGAAGAGCATCTTCTACTCCAACTCGCCTGAGAAGCATGAGAACAAAACTGGAATTGATTCAGTAAAAGGAGGTATCAGAAATAAACCTCTAATGGAACCAAAAGAAGGGCATTTCCAGCTACAAAGCTTTATCATTAAAATAAAGATAAAACGTCAACATATTGAATTGTCAGCTCAGTGAGAAACACTGTCAGTTTTAAACTCAAGAAATTCCACTGCAAAGCAGGATTTCTGAACAAATGATGAGACCCACTGGCTTGCTGAGCTACAGCTAAAAGAGAAGACATAAATTCCCCTGAACAAATCTTTATTCCTCTTTTTATTTACCTTTTTTTTTTTTTTTTTTGCAAGCAGCATACATATTAACAGAGTCTTTAATTCTCTGCCAGAACAATGCAGGTAACACTTGGCCTTTTTTTTGCAAGCACCCCATGCTGCAACAGAGCCTTAGGCTGCCATTCAGCCCAAGGCACTCAAGAAGTTGAGCAAATCAATTTCCACATAGGATACAGACCATGGGCAGAGTTGGGAAGAAAGCTGGGAAGTAAGTTGGGCCCACAATCACCAGTGTAATCAGGCAGTGTCTAGATTTTACATGGCTAATTCTCAGAAGAGGCTGACAGAAGAGCCTGGGGGAATGCACATTTTATCAGGGCACAGCAGGTTCCCCTGCATGGCGTTCCTGCTGCAGAAAGGAAACATGGAACACAGGGAAGCTGAGCATAATCACAGGCACGGGTCTCACTCACAAGTCCTGGGGTGTGTAGGATGCAAAAATGGAGCCCGGGGCAATTGCTGTTTTGCAGAACATGGAGCCTCTTCTAGCACCCACTTTGGATTAAAAAAGAACCTTTTCCTAAAGATCAAGGGACAAAAAAGTGGCTGTGGAGGTCAGGCCATACCCAAACCCTTCTCCTCAAGAAATGCTTCAGGGTGCTACTAAAGCAACAATCTCATCTAAAGCAACAACCTCATCTAAAGCAACGATCCTAAATTTCATCTAAAGCAACAATCTCATCCTCGTGCCAGCTCACCACAAGTGATCACAGCAAACAAATGTCCTCTGCCATCACTCCAGGCTATTTTTGCACTCATACTTCCAAACATACCTGAAATATTGTGGGGATTCATGTCCATTTTTACTCAGAGAGCCTTGTTGCAAAGATTTGCTTCATGTTGGATAGAGAACATGAGCCCTCACTACCATTTTTCACACACAACATATATTGATGTTTAAAATCAAAATGAACTCAAGATTCAGGACATGACAGTTGGGGATGCAATGCCACTACACATGAATGTGTGAGAAACTGAGACACAGAGACACGTGTGTGAACTTTCTATTTTAGTGCTGACTTTATTCTGACCCATTCTTTTTTTTTTTTTTTTAATAGAATTATGGAATGATTTGGGTCTGAAGGGACCTTAAAAATCACTTCATTCTAACCCCCTGCCATGGGCAGGGACACTTTCCACCATCACAGGTTGTTCCACCCAACCTGGCCTTGAACATTTCCAGGGATGTGGAGTCCATAGACATTCTGGGCAAACTATGCCAGGAGCTCGCCACCCTCACAGACACTTTATTTTTTACACCCTGAATTCACCTATAACAGTCAGGTATTTGGGGTGTTTCAGGCGCCCAGCCCTGAAACCCAAGGGCAGGGTAGCCTCAGAGGAAACAGAACAGAAAGAAATTTGTCTTCCAAACTCTTGACCATTTTGAAGCTTTCTGACTTTCTATAATTTGCCCTTAAACCCTCAGAAATACTTCAGAGGTGCTGGGAATCCTCCAGCTCCCAGCAGAGCAGGCTGTCCACACCTCCAAAATACCCGGGGCAACCCCTTACACCTTTGTTAAACAACTTTAAGGAGGACCATAAAACACTGCAAGTTCAGTTATCCACGACACACCACAATTTTAGAGCACATTCTAGTCAGTAAAATGCCGGCCAAAATTCCACACAGTTCTTCTCTCCTCTGTCTCTGTCAAAGTGTAATTTTTGTGCTCAGCTCTTATCTATAAGATTTTTTGTCTGCATTTCTGATGGACAAAGGGAACAAATACCACTCCACTAGTGATTTACATGTTGTCTCAAAGCTCAGAAGCTTTTTGAACATTTTTTGGTTGCAGTGTTGGGTAGGTGGTGGTGTGGCCTCTGCTCTGGAAAATTAAGTGACCGTACTGAAAGTGGTTTGACCAGTCCATTGCTCAGGCTCCAGCCTGCCCATTGCAGTTAAAAAAGGTAGAAAAAGTCCAGAGTTATGTCAAGCTTTCCCACAGGGGATGTTTCTTTGCAGCCCCAGGCAGTAAATGGTTTTAAATAAATGGCTGAACACCCTGTATACATTTCTATCTTTATGCAGTTTCTGTCACTTATTACCCATTTTTAATCCTGCTAGGCTCTTTGTCTTAATGGTATCTGATGAATTTCCCAGGTTAATTATGCACCATGTAAGAAAATATTTTACTTGTATCACTTTTAAATTCATTAGCTTTTAGTACCATTGTATAGCACTCTGCTTGCTCTTGATTTATGGGAAAGGCTAAATAGGATCATCTGACTGACCTCTCCTGGCAATTCACTCTCCTATATACCACTAACACATCACCTCTCATTTGTCTCTTAATCAATTTAACCTTCCCTCAAATGGAAGATCTGCCACACCTCTTATAACTTGCTCTGTCTTTCACTGGATGCTCTGTGTATCTGTTCTGCCTTTTAGAACAAAGCTCTTAAGCATCCAAGGGGGAAGGATTCTTAATATTTTCATTATTGAACTCTTTACAGCTCTTAAAAGAATCAAACTGCTTGTTTGTATCTGATTTCTGCTCTGCACTGAGGAACTGAACTGTCCTTATTGCCTGGACCAGGTTCACAGGGGAATTTGGGGAATTAAACGCTATTTTTGTCTATACAGAGAACATGCCAGTGCTGCTGGTTCCTCCCTTGTGGCTACTTCACCTTGCAGCTCTCCAAATTTCCATCAGCAGCTTCAGCCACAAAACCCTGGCTATCTGGTACCTGCCTGAACCAGTCTCATCTTGGCTCCTGGGCCCCTTGCAGTCGTTTACCCACAGGACACGAGCAGAGACTGCTTCTGCGCTTTGTTGCTGCAAATTTAAAATGTCAGCTCAGGGACACGGACCTGGAATCTAGCACAAGGCAGGCCAGGATCCTGCCCAGTCAATCAGCTCCCCCAGCACAGCTGCAGAGTGAGGCTGCACCTTCACACACTGAGGGTGAAGCTCACGGGTGATGCTGTGCAGACTCTTGTTTTTCAGCTGGAGACCCCCATCCTCACAGAATCACAGATTCCACTCCCCCCAGACCACCCAGTGCTGCAGGAACGTGGAGCTGGTGATCACCCTGCTCCGTAAGACACCGAGTTCAGACAAAGCAGCACGGTAACATCGGTTATTCCAGAGTTACAGAGCGCTGTTGATTGGAAAACAAAACAAATTCCCTCTCATGTTTATCATGTGCTTTACCTCAAATGTGAGAACTGAAAAATAAGGCAACTACCTTAAACAAACACGCCCTAAGATGCAAAATACGAGCACCTTCCTGAGACCCCTATTGCTATTCTTTTTCACATCATGTCTCTTTGAAGTGCACACAGCCAAAAACATTGGCAGAGCTTTCCCTCTGATGCTGCAGTTTTTGAGAGTATTATGCATATTGCAGATGCGGTTTTCTTGCACTAGATTGAAAAAAAGAAATAATCTTATTAAAAATGTAAAAGGATTTCAGGGTTCTGTGCATACTCAGAGAAAAGAGAGATGTCAACAATAAACATGCCATCTGAACAATACGGAAGGACCTCTGTCCCATGGGCATAATAGATGTTTTATTAATAACTTGCTTTTATATATTTTTCTCATTTCCCAAAACAAAGGGGGGGGGGCAAAGAAAAAAAATAAAAAAGGAATGGGTTTGAAAATCAAAACATTTCCTTGACTGGACAATTCAACACCCTCCCTGAAACACAAGAGGATGAATTGAGACCTGGTGCATTTCCTTGGTCTGTGTTTTCCTGTCCTGGGGGCATTTCTTACATCAGGACACTGATGGCAGGGGGAAAAAGCCCCACTGGTTCTCCAGAGTTTATCATGGAGTGCATCAGCTCCAGATTGAAAAGGTGCGTCCTTTAAGTGGCTTCAGCAGAATCAGCACAAGCTGAAAAAGATGTTCCTTATTTTCTGAGACTGCTGGACACGGTGTAAGAAAGGAGGAGAGGGAGGACAGGGACCACTTTTTCACATTCTGGAAGAAACAGAGCAACTCTGACACAGCAAAGTAATACTTTTCCTGATTTAAGTCAGCCTTGTTTTGTCAAGTAGATGCCTCAGGAATGGATAAAAGTGACAAATGAGTCTTTGCTCCTCTAGGTACCTTCAACATGAGTGTGTGTCCAGACCCTCAGGTTTGGCCCATATCAAGTGATTAGATCCAGGGAATGGTCACCCTCCAGAGGCACTCTTTACCCTCTTTATTTACTCTCTTTACCATGATATATTTTTCCCTCACACAGAGCCTGTGTTTCAGATAATTGAGACCTCTTTGGAAATGCTGTTCCTACAGCACAGGCCCTCAGTAAACTAGTTTTTAATCCCAAACGGCTTTCATAAAGCTAGGCAAATATGGCAGGGGGAAAGAGGGACATGGGATGAATTAAGGCATGGGGTGCTGGAACAATATGATCTTTAAGATCCCTTTCAACCCAAATCATCCCATGATTCTATTCTATGAAGGGAAACAGTGCCTAAAGTAATTTTCCTCTTCCATTTTCTGCCAACGTACATGACCTGGCCTATTACAGAACAACACTTATATTTTGTTTTTTGGATAGCCTACCTGTACAAATAGATGGAAAATATTATGGAAATAGATGCTGCTGGAGAAATCTGTGATGTTCTAAGAGGCCAAGAAAGAGGAAGGCTCCACCTCGGGAGCAATGCCATTTATCCCTAAGATCATCAGTAGGTATTTGCTGGGAAAACATTGCTTTGGAGCAAGTAGTGAAGAGATGTGAATCTTGAGTTCCATGGCCAAATGGTCTACAGGCTCTTCTCAGGCACTAAAAACCTTCCCAGTATGCAGAAATTCCTGTTTACTCATATAAGGGTTTAATTGCTTCATTTCCCAAATAATTTCTATGCAGATTAGATTTTACCCTGTGAAGGCCAAAACCTTTTTAAACTCTTTTCTCACCTGTATGGCTGGGGATTCATTCATAGAAGAATTGGAACATTTGACCCCAAACATGCCCAAGTGCAGAAGGAATCCGTCACTTGCATATCAGCTTGGGATGCCTTTTTCTGCCTTATTCAAGTGCACTTTGCAAGGCTGCAGGGGTCACAAGCTGTGCTTCTTGCCTTTCCTAGGGACACTCTCCAGTGAAAGAAACCAGGAAAACTCACTGGATAGAAGGGAAAAGGCTGTCTAATTAAGAAGCAAGTGTACATCTGTCTCAGGCCACTTGCCAAGCATAATGTGGTGGGGAGGCAAATCACTGTGCTGTTGGAAACTGCTCCCTTTGGACTGGTTGACTCCAGAAGTGATGGGGACAGACACCTCTCAGCCAGGTTCAGGACTTTCTGTGCCCACCGAATGGTGAGGAAGTTGGGGGATTTGTCATAAATTAATCTGAGCATAAACGTGCCGGGGGTTCCTGAAGTTTAGGCAGCTCTGAGCACGACTCTGATTCACTTACTTAAAGCCACACCTTGCATTGCTGTGAAATCACAGGTACACGTGCACAGTGGCAGATGTGTCTCACAATTATCTACAGGAACTCGTGGCCAGACTGTGACAAAACGAGCCCAGATGTGGCAGGTGTCACCAGGTGGTGGGAGGAAAAGGAGCATGGGAGGACTCTGTTAAAATGGAGAGGCAGTTTGGAAGGAAAAAGCTGGATCGCTTGGGAAATTTGGAAAATTCCGTATTTTCCGATATCCTCCAAAGAGACTGTTCTTATGGAAAGATGTTTCCTGAAAACCTTAGACTGGAGCTTGATGAAAAAGCAACTCCTGCTCTTGAAGCTCGTGCTATTGTTACTATAGCCAGAATTCCATCTGTTCCTACAATGATTTTATTAATTTCAATGACATCCTTCTGACGTTAATAAGGGAAGAGGTGAGAGAGAGGGAGACAGCCAGACACCTTGTGAGCAAACAGGAGAGCCCTCAGCACCATCCTGCCACTGCAGATGATGCAGGTGAGATGAGTGCCCATGATCTGAAAGTGGATAACGATTTTGGAAAGTGCATATTTTTTCAACCTTGACCGATCTTTTAGAAAAAGAACAGTCACTGTGGTACTGATTTCCCTTACACAGTCACTGTTTAGCCAGTAAGGTCCTGAGGTGGGTTTTACCATCCTTCTGGTCTGAGGAGCACATGGAGAGATGTTTTCCTTTTCTCTCCTCTTCATCAATCAAACCTACAAATACTTCTAGCAGGGTCTCATATAGACACTCATATAGGTTGGATATAGAAAATCTTCCCTGTGAGGGAGGCGAGGCCCTGGCACAGGGTGCCCAGAGAAGCTGTGGTTGCCCCTGGATCCCTGGAAGTGTCCAAGGCCAGGCTGGATTGGGCTTGGAGCAACCTGGGATAATGGAAAATGTCCCTGCCCACGGAAAGAGGATGGAACAAGACAAGCTTTAAGATCCTTTCCACCCCAAATTCTGCGATCCTACGACTCTATGAAATGCACGTGAAAGAGATCCAAGCTCACACAGAAACATCTTTGCTTAACATCCACCCCGTTGATGACTGTAACTTAATTACCGTGCATACTGTACCGGTGACAGTAAATATTAGTGCTGTGTGCTACAGAACAAATACCCCGTGATGAAAAATTCAAACGGTATCGAGCTTTTCATTAGTGCAGTAATGGCTTTCTCACACATTTAGCTCATTTTTAACTCGACCTGCTAGGGGAAGGAAATGACATACTTTCTGTTGAATAAGACAGCGCCGAGATTATATGAAGGTGCGTTTTTATGGGTAAAGAAACGTATGCCACATTAATCTATTTTTATGCCTTGCAGTACGTGCTGATGAGTCATTTGAATGCCAAGTTCCATTAGTAAATTGGGAGTGATATAGGCAGCTCTGTGCTAAAATAAAAACGTGTATTTCATTTAAGAATGCAAAAAATTTCAGCAGTGCTGCAGAATGTCTAAGAACACTAAATACTATCATAGAATGTAAGGATTAAATCTTAGAACCCTGTTTATAAAGGCATTTTTCTGTCCATAAAATGCACATTAGTAATACAATCTGCCCAATATTGTATTGTTCTATCATTTCTCTACGGATCATATTAGTCAGTGTCCTGTTAACATCCATTTTATCATACTGTCATAATATTATATTGAAATGAGATCTGGCACTTTTGGGGTCCTGTGCAAGATGAAAAAATGGGTCTCCAGCAGTCTTCCTCTTAGATATAATTGAAAAAGAGGCAGGCATGAGGGCATGCTGTGATTCACGCTGCCGGAGAGTGATCCGGAATCATTCAGATGATGAGTACACAGAGAATGCCGTGCACAGAAAGATGGCAATTTGCTGTACTAATGTTTTGAAAATGAAAATTTCTAGCTGTTTTGCAGAGGAGCTTAGTAGGAAAGGCAGAAGAAAAAAAATATAATAATAAAATCTGTTATAGTGAAGTCAGATTATTTCCATTGTTTTTGGAAAGGCTGCACAAAGAAATGTGTTTTCTGGAGAATGGTGTAAAGCGTAAATGAACATTGCTTTATTGACCAAAATACGTATAAAATACAGGAAATGGATGGAAAACAGCAAATGAGAAAAATTCTCTCCCATTCCTTGAGGAGTAGTTTTAGAGAAGGATCCAGGGGCACCTTTCAGGCTCCTTCAACCGAATCTTGGATTCCCACTGTGGCCACTTACCATAGGGATGGACACCCACACACACTCAGTGCTTCAAGCCCATAAGCCGGTATTTTTGCCATCAAGCTCAATTTCCAACAGCCAAGCTGCCTGACAAGCCCCAGCAGGAATGAAAACAATGCTTCTCCCTCTTTCCAAATAGATTATAACTAATGATATCAATGTCCTGTTCCTTTGGTGCTTCCACTGAGCTTCAATACTAACAAATAAATCAAACCAGCACTTCCAACCTTTGTTTAGTAACTATGCTGTCAGTACTGATGCACAGTCACTATTAAAATGTTATTTTAATCCTCTTCTTGTCCTTTGTTTTGACTAATTTTGTTCTTGATATCATCATTCAGTACTAAATGAAGAAAATTTAGTCCTGAATTATGTCACCTTCTTCAGGATTTTGTTGTAAAAGACTGCCAGGCTCATGCAGCTGGCCTGTCCCCAAGAGAGTGACCCAGCCACCTGACCTGAATCCTCTTTCAGAAACTGAACCAATCTTCTGTAAAAATCCAACTCTGTCTTTGGAACATCGGGGATGCACTCGGCGATCTGCAGAGAAAGCAGGACCACAGGGCTTGGCTCAACCTTTCAACATCCAGGGGAACATTTCCTCATCACATACAAGAAAAATAATCAATTTTAGTGAATATTCTTTGCAGAAGTCATGCTGTACAGTAACAACTCCTCTATCTGCATGTTGGAGCAGACAGGATCAATTCCAGGGTTGTTCAGCAGGATTTAAAGCTACTTTAAAATATGGTACATCCAATTTTTTTCTTTCCATTTTATATTTTAAACTCCTCCCGCTACCACTCACCATCCCATGCCTTTGTTGGTGACATTTTTAAATCATCATTCCCTGTTCTCCTTAATGGATCTGGTTTTACCATTGCTATTTAAATTTTTTATAAGTCTCTGTACAGTGAAACAGTCAAAGTGTGATCCTTCCAGCAGGAAGGAGGAGACTTTTTTGCTTAGGAAGAACATGTGTGGTTTGCAGGGCTCTGAGTGACCCAAAAAATAGATGATTCCTGGGAAAACACTGTTAAGCACCAAGATGGGCAATTTACTACACGTGCAAGTCCAGGTGAACAGGGAATCTTCAAGAAACTCCCCTTGAGCCGAAATCGGGACCATTTTTATAGCTTTCAGTTTTGAGGTCACAGTCACCCAGACTGGAAACTCAAAAATGACTTCAAAAAGGCAAATGCTAACTAGATTTCACACTAGATTTCATTTTACTTGGCATTACAGAAAGAATGCAGGTATTAAATAGACTGTTTCCTGTATACAATAAGGTTAATTAGTAGCAAGGGATGGAAATCAGTGTAGACATAACTCTTTTAGACAGGTATCAAAAATAATCCCCTGATCCCCACAGACCCCAGCTGCACTGAAAGAAGAACAATATAAAAGATTCTTTAAAAGAAATTTTTCAAACATTCTCCAGGTGTCCCAGCTATATTTAAATAGGCCCATGGCCCCATGTGTACTCCAACCCTTTCTGCTCTACAGTTCCCTTGCTCCAAGTTAAATGAGCAGAGTACTTGCACAGAATTTTGAGGTGCAACATAAAGGATTTCTGTACAAAGAGACTGGGATTGCAAACCGAGGCAGACAGGAGAACAAAAAGAAGAATATATTCTGGACTGAATGGGACTTCCCTAAGCTCCTTATCAATAAGGTTAATAAGGGTCCATGCAATTTACTGATCACCACGATGCAACAACTGGGCTAAAGCTATAAAGAAGCTGCACAGATACCAGCTTTTCGTGCTTCTCATGGCCCACCACATTAAAGTCCCTTTACCCTTCCCCTGTCACCCCACTCAAGAGAATAAACTCCAGTCTGTGTGATTGGCCTTGCTAAAATCCCTGGTCTGCTATTACGCTTCTACCTGCCCTAGTTAAGCAGATTAATAGTTATTTCCTTGAATTTGATCCTCCAGTCCCTTTGTAATTGAGGCAGTAATGCTCAGATATTTCTAAAAATGTATTTCTGAAAAATACATTTCCTTTTTTCTGCGGTTTAATTTTGTTATCCTCAATCATATGCATGATAGAAAAAAAATCCCAAACTTCTATCTCCTTTATAAAATACATGTCATATCAAAAAGGTGACAAGAGGGGGAAAAGTAATTAGTGAGTTCACAGAGTTCAGTAGAAAAGTTAAAATAGAGTAACACATTACTTTTTATGTTAAGATTTCACAAGACAAATCTTGCCTGTGTTTTAATTGCATGTGACCCTGGCAGTCCCACTCTGAAATGAAGTGCCGTAAAATTAAAGATGACAGACGCTCAAAACAAGTCTTGTGATCTTGATTAAACTACAAAGACCACACTTTTCTCTCTGCTGCAACTCAGATATGATGGGCTGTTTTATTTGGGGAATTGCTTCATTAATGCTTTCTTTGACTAGACATGTTTATTATAAAAAAATACTGAATATGGTGATATCTTGCATAGCTAAATAAAGTCTAAAAGACAAGTAAAAAAATTAGGAATCTTTAAATAAGCTCAAGACCTAAATGCTTCTTTTAAAGATCATGGGCATTTGTAGAAGGAGGTACCAAGAATGCCTGCACTGTTTGCTACTTATTCTAAAAAGTAAAAAGTTTTGGGTTTTTTTTCCAAATTATGTCTGTAAGAACCAAATTGATTGTTCT
>VXBU01005406.1:472057-499400 GCA_013400315.1 Bombycilla garrulus
AGTTTTTGACTGGCTCTAAAAATATCAACAGTCTCTCCAGCTCTGGTGCACTCTCCCAATAAACAGCTTTGGAGACTGATTAAAACACCACAGCTCTGCTTCCATGCTTTATCAATCCCATTAGCCATTTGCTGAATTGAAGCTGTGAATCGACAGCGAACTTGGGGAGGAGGTTAAACAGCCACACAATGGGTCAACATTTGTCTAAGGGCTCATCTCTGCAGCAGTTTGGTTTCAAAATGAGAGGGTCTGTACTGCAGTTAATCAAAAGGACAATAGTTTTGTTTTCAATTCACACTGTACTTCAGGCCAAATAGAGTGGTCCCAATGTGTGCAGCAAAATCCCACTGGCTGCCTGCATATGTATCTTTTTTCCAAAAAAACTTTGTATTAGTTTGCAATTTTTCAATTGCTGAATGTTGTTCCAGCCTTGGCCCAGCCTACGGCAGTACTGAGGTTCAAAGGAATTTGGAGCAGTTCCTTGCAAAATGAAACAAAAGGCATCTGAAAAAGGGACAGATAACCCAAACCTGCAGCCTGAGCTGCCCTTTTCAAACAGGGAACCATGCAGGCTGGAAAGTCCTCCCCAAAACTGCAAAACATGTTTGCCAATAGAGCATTACACACCGATTTTTGGGAGCATGTTGTGCAGCAGATACCTTTCCATTATTCAGCTGTGTCCTAATACAGGCAGGCCAAAACTTCTGGAATAATATTCTTACACACACACACTGCACCTCAATATGAAAACCAAATTGCTTACTGAGTGCAATCACAGTATTAAATTAGTCCACTGCCAAATGTACTAGGAGAGGATAAGGAGATGTCCTTCATTATTTAAAGTAAAAGTGACATGATTAATTTGCCCTGATGGGATTCTATGACAGGGATAAAACAGACAGTGAAACAGAGAAGGAGCAGAAGGGAAAGAGGGAGAAATGCAAGTTTAGCCTATAAGGATTCACTTATATATGTCCTTGTAGCCATAGCAATACTAATAACACCCAAAAACCTGTTTTTTTCTAGCTTGTGAAGTGAGAGTTGAAGGTTACACAGTGTGTGTAACTCAGGTGTCAGTGAGAGCTCTGAAGTACTGGGGAAATAATTTAGTTGTTCTATTGGGGTATGAGTCATACAGAATATATCAGAACTCCTTATTGGCAAAGAAAAGTTCTAAAAAGGCTGAGTTAAAGGTTACATACAACCTAACTGCAAGATTTCAACAAACTACTGCCAGAAAAGACAACAAGTAGAACGTAGAACTTGAATAAAAGAGTCACCATAAATCCATGAACACAACCAAGGCCATGGAAGAGGGAAAACTCAGAGTCCTTTCAGCAATCCAGGTGAGCTCCAGGAATCAAATCAATGCATTGCAGTAGCAACAAGGGCGCACTAACTATTGTTAGTGCAAATAAAATTTACACATCCCTATTCTGATGTTAACAACTGCAGGAAACTTTTCACAAATCCTAAATAAATCATATTGACAATGTTAATGCAATCCACCACCAGGACCAATACATTAAAAAATATTAAAGGCATTGTAATATGAGACTATCAGATCTCTATTTCTGAATATTGGTGTTATCCAATAAGACACATCCACTGACCATAATATCTATTTTTAAAATTGCTTCCTGCTTTCCTAAGAAATTAAACCAAAAAGCAATAAATATGGTTTATGCAAGCCTTGGCAGTTCTCTAGTTCTGCTTGTTACACATGAGGCAGCAACTGAGAGAACAAGGTAAAAAAGAAGGGGGAGAAAAAGGGAAATATTTGCCAGCATGTTATTTTCAAAGCATCCACTTCAGGGAAGCGTAAGAGTAATACAAGCTATGTTATTCAAGCATCAGATATAAATACATGGATTGTAAAATACCCACTTTCAGATCTGAAATCTAAGTAAAACAATTTATTCTGCTACAACCCTCTTATTACCCTTTAAATTTAGCCAAAGTATTCCCTGCCAAAGATAGATGGAAACGTGATGAACAAATCCATCCTTCATGTACTCCAGCAAGAAATTTAGGCCCTATCTTCCAGTCACTCATTTACATATAAAGAGATTTGCTAAAAATTAATAGTATTTTCTATTTTTATCTATGTAAAACTTAAATAAATCAACTGGAGTGGATTAGATTTAGCTCAGAAATGATACAGAAATGCACTCTGACATTGTCCTGTGTGCAGAGAGAATTTGGTACTTCTCTCTTCTGGACTGCGAAAAAACAAAGCAACTGAGAAGGGTTTGTGCATTTGGAGTCTTCCAAAAAGGAGTATCTTTGTAAAAGGTTGTTGTTGTTTTTTGGGTTTTTTTAATATATCCAATGTGTTTTATCAAGGACATTGATAACAGAAAGCTGATTGACTTTCCTAGAGTCCACCTCAGGCACCCTGCATATTTCAAGCTGAAGAGATGGTCATGCATTGATATGACTTCATACTAAGATCTATGCAAGTAATAATAATTTAAAAATTAATATAAATATGTCTAATGTTTTCAAATCCCTAAATTCAAAGGAAACCATAAGGACATGAGCTACTTTTACACTGAGGTTCCATAGATGAACTGAGCAGAGGCTGGAATACTTGAATCAAGAAAGGTCTCTTAGTCTGCAATGTATTGGTAGTAATGAACTAAGGACAGTTCATGAAAAACCCTGATCCCACAGCTCTGAATCAGTTCCATTCCCAAACAAAAGTACCTGTAACATCTGGAGAGAAACTGGAGCCACTTGGCATTTTCTCATGAAAACTCACAGCAAAGAATTTACTCTAAGTTTCGACTTTAAATGGTTTCATTTACTCCCTCAAAAAAGTTCAGACTTAAAAAAAAAAATCCCGTATCTGATTTCATATGCTTTGGAGGTGGGACTGGCAATTTCACTGAAGCTGCAAATGAAGCTGAAATCTCAGCGTTATAAAGCTAAACAAAACAAAAAGAAAAATGTGTAAAATTCTGTGAAACGAATTATGTGAATTTTGCACAGCTGTACTCAGGGCATAACTGTAAATGAAAAGACCAAACTAATTAGATTATAAGCAGTTGATCTGCCTTATATTGTTTTATCATATGTAGTAGGTATAATATCTCCACATGAATAACTTGAAGCAAGTCATCAACATACTGTGTTCAAGAAAGCTGATCAGATTAGAAAGACCTTGTAAGTTATGCTCGAAGAAGATGAGATTGATGATAGCTTCCTACTCACAGTTACACCAACAAAATTGTTTCATCTCTATTAAACTGCAGGTTTCTTGAGACACTGTGTCCTGACAAGACCGAATGAAACGTAGGAGTTCATTAGTGCAAAGCAGCCACCAACGTGTCAAACGACTGAATGTTATTTTGAGTGGGTTTCCCAGTGTCTTTTTTTTTAGGAAATCCATTTAAAAAAAAAAAATTAAAAAAAAAGGAACCATTTTTGTGGCTGGTTTCCAGCGATAGGATCAATGAGCAATATTCAGGATGCTGGCTGAAAGCCAGATGTAAAGCATCACTGTAGCCTTTAAGTATAGCAAGCTTAATTTTAAGCCTAGGAATAGTCCCACTGAATTTCCCAATGCTCACGTGCTTAAAGAGGAGTTTGTGCACATGCACTCGTGCGGAGCAAGGCCAAGGCAGATAAAGTTACTGACATATTTCTCACTGCAGACCCTTTACACCACATGGAAAAGTTACAAAGTGGGAAAGCTAAAAAAACCCCTTGTCCCTAAGTGGGGCGTGCAGTCCATCAGCAAGGCTGCTTCCTGGAAATCCTCTAAGAAGGACCTCTCGGATATTCAGTTCAAATATGTGGCAAAGCACAGCCAGTCCAGGGAACAAACATCTTCCATCCTGGTGCAAAGTGTAGCCAACACAGAGGTTGTGCAAGATTTGTGCAATTTGGGAAAGAGAAATTAGAATCCAACATTCAGTTCTCTTAAGGAATTTCTCTCGTCCTAATTTCAAGTGGCATAGGAGGCCACTCATTATTTCATCTTTACAAAAGGCAGATGAAAATGTCAACAACCTGAGCATATCTTTCCCAAATTAACAAAACACATGAGGTTTCATTGCACAGAAAAATAACATGAGATGCTCTGGGAATATGCAGCAATGTGGGTGGCCACAATGAAGAATAAGCTTTGGAGTATTTATACAGCAAATAAATATTCACAGACACTGCTATTCCCACTCACTAAAGTTTTGAAAGACATTATTCTCCTACAAGACAGATAAGAGAGAAGAGGTGGGGGGTGAAGGGAAACTATTATGGAATGAGGAATAAGGGCCAGAGCCACGAGCACAAGATTGATGTGAAAACTACAGTAAGCAAAGAGCAATTCACTGCTTAAGGGTGTCAAAATGCAGTCCTGGGAGAGAAGAAGAGGCTGAGAAATGAGAAAAGAAAAGGCAAGAGGAGGAATGTATAAAGCACAGCAAATATAAGGGAAATGAAGAAAAATAGAAGGAACCAAATGTCACTCGAAGGGGGTACGAGTGCAATTGCTTCTCCTCCTCAGTTAATCCACAAATTAATGAAACCAAAGCAAGCATAAAAAATAAACCATGATTGTACACGTTCAGAGGTGAATCTTAGGGGTCTCCCAGAATAAAGGCAGATAAGAGTGAGAGAAACAGCAGAGCCAGAGCATACAGCACAAGGACATTACACCCATTCTATTTTTCATGCACTGTTTTTACTGGAAAATCTTACAGGTGACAGGATTCGAGGCAAGGCACTGCTAAACTGCACTTTCATATTGTTTCACTAAAGCAACACAGGTATGTAGAGATTCTCAAGTGATGAACAATCTCAATGGCTCTGCAAAAACCACTCAAATATTCATATATGTAAAAAAAATTTTTATAAGGTTTGACATTGAATGTCAACTATTTAAATAAACTTTCTTGCCCTAATTTTTGTTCACTGACATGGTAAGCATATTTTATTTTTTCTAAATTCTTATAAAAAAATCTGTTAAATCAAATTCAGTTAACTTTTATATTGTGAGATCCCCACATACCTTTAGAGCAACAGAACCTCATTAATATCAACACCATCCTATAAGTTTCATTCTGCTAAATTTGACAGGGCTTCTTCAGAGGAAACTTTCCCTTTATTGACTTAGAAACACAGTTGGGGAACCTTTGCAAGGTTGTGAACCAGTATGAGACTTAGGGGTTTGGGGTTTTTTTCCTCCTCAAACTTGAGACGTTATGAGGCCGTAAAGTGTTTTATCATGGCTTGAGGGGGGACTGAATTTCTCCTCATTATTTGCTTCCAATCAGAAAATTTCGAGCCAGTCAGTTCATTCCAAGTTTGTAATTTAAAAGAGAGAAATGGGCAAATATTGAGCCTATCCCTAATTACCCTCTATATTTCTGGATATGCAAATTTGAATGTACTTGGAATTTTCTCGAAGTGATTTGGCAAGTATAAATTACCCTTGCCCTTAAGACTCTGAGCTTCCACAGACAATGCATCAACAGTTGGTGTTAAAAGGCTGCAGCTTCACTATTAACAATCAATACAAGTTTTCAACAGGAATACACTTAGCCAGCATTAATGCAATTACATTATGTTAAATAATATTAATACCAAAGGCATGTTCATTGCTGGCCCACACCAAAGTCATACCATTCCTCAACAACCGTGTCTACTGTTTAAACATTCACCCAGAACAGAAAACTCAAACATTTAAGTAAATTTAAAAAAAAAGTTGGACATTAGTTCTTAGATTAACTTCTTGTTTCCAGTTTTCTTTACTCTGTCAAATTGCTGTTTCATCATTTCTGTAGTTTTAAATCAGCTGTGTAATTTATAGACCATGTTCCAGAAAGACAAATCTGACTTTTACACCGGCAGATGTAAGAAAGGAGTTGCCCATGCTCTGCATTGAAAATCTCTGGGGTGACACAGGGATAAAATCCTGTCACCTCCAAGCACCTGGATGTGGGAGATTCATCCATCTTTAAATCCCACCTGCCAACCCAGGGATACTTTGTCAGAATTCACACTGTGAATATCTTGGTGTTTGTTGCCTGCTGATCCCATTTCATGGGACGGGCTGGTGAATTTTGCTCCTTCCCACGTCCCAGCCAGCCAGGTACGAGGCAGGGTTTGGGGTGTGTTCACACACACTCAAAGTTATCTCTCATAAAAGCAACATGATGACAAGTCCCAAATTAAATTTCAAGAAACTGGGGCCATGTTTTCCAGTGTAATTATGTGCCAGTATGGCACCAGCAGTGGTTTCAAATCACTCACTGCCAGGAAGCAAATAATATAAATCCAAACAGGATGTTCTGGGCAAGGACTAACAAGCTTTGCCCGGTACTGTGAACTAGCCAAAAACCCCACAAACTACATTAAAACACTCCTAATGTGAGAATCACACCACTACAGAATTACACTACAGAATATTACACCTTAAGAGCTTTGAAAATCCCATTAATTGTCCATGTACAATATTAAGTATTCTAAATACAGACTTTCATATTTGGCCCTTAGTACTTCCAGACCTTGAGGACATAAGCTGGTAGCCAAAAGGATGGAGTAAATGCAGAGCTTTAGATAGCCTTTAATTTCCAAATGCATTTTTAACAGCAATGAATTAATTCCTGATGACATGAATAATGACATTTTTCTTTTAAAAGAAAATTTTGCTGATGAGGAAGGCATCCAGAATGACAGCCCATGCTGAAAAAGCATCTCGTTCCCACCAGTGTCTCAACTTATATTTCGCAATTCTGTGGTCCACGATCTTTCTCTGTATTACAGAAATGCCTTCCTGTTGAAGGGAAATAAAATGAACACCTCAGAGAGGAGTTCCTAAAATTTGAACAGGCATTTGAATGTGCCAAGAGCAGCAGCTGTTTTTGCCAGAAAGCAGATCTGGCAGGCATTTAGTCACAAGGTCACTGCTTATGGGGCTTTCCCAAGAGATGTGATGGAAAGCAAGAAATGCTGGCATGGCACTAGGACAGGTTGTCCTTGATGAACTGGAAGGAGAAGGCTGTTTTGGCCACAGGCACTCAGCAGCATTTTCACTTTAGGGAGGGCTGCACAATTTCTTTAGCTTTTTTGTTCACTTTCCCTGAGTTTCAGGTTTGAATAGACCCAAAAAGTGAAGGAAGAACTCACATAACCAAAAGTCAGGCATGGAGGCATCATGAAATGTAACTGGATATGGCCCTATGGCTATCCACACTCTGTGGAGATTTAAATGCTTCCTGAACTAAGTGACCTAAAACTGTGTGGGCCCCTGTGAATTCTGCAGTTCTGTAACCCTGGAATTTGCTGTGGTAGCTTGCAGGAGGATTATAAATTAGAAACTTCACTTCTCCTAAAAGCATTGAACTGCAGACCCTGCTAGTGGTCTAGATATGAAAAAGGGCTCTCCTCATTGTCTTGCAAAAAAGGGATGGCCTGGCAGACTGTAGGGGGAAATGGCACATTTATCTTTCTTGGTATTAACTCTGAAACAGTAAAGTGGATATCAACATTCCCAACTATTTGCTTCCTGGTTGAAACGCTTGGCTGAATGCTGACTTTTCCAACCACGCATTGCTAAACCTCCAACCAAGGCAATGACACATCCCAGTTGCAATGACACATCCCAGTTGCAATGACACATCCCAGTTGCAATAATGCATCCCAATGATAAATCCCAGTGGATTTAGGAATGAGCAGAAAGCCATCCTGCTACTACAGCATGCTTGTGGAGCTACTCCTGATCACACCCCAGCTATCAGCTCCTGAGCTGTGATTCTCCTGGCTCCCTATGAGCCCTCTCAGCTGCTGCTCTGGGTACAGCAAAGCCCTGCAAGACCCTGCAGGGGACAGCAGGGAAGGAAGTCAGAGCCAAGATCAGACACACCTCCATTCCTCATGCACAAGACCTGACCATCAACCCCAGCAGCTTCCCCCAGCCACAGCTGCTGTGCAGGAAATGCATTTCCAGCACAAGAACACATGATAAACTGGAAACTGAAAATAAGAGGAGATATGCTATTTAACTGCATTAGATATCAAAGCTAACAAGCCATGGCTAATGGTCGTATTACTAATTTCTGCAGTTTCATCAATTAAACAAAACTCCAGTTCTGAAATTACCTGGGTCACCTCTACTGCCCGTTTTTCAGTTTCCTGGGTGACCAAGGAGCTTAGAAAGGTTTATTGATGAATTTAGCTATCACTTAGTGTTATTCACTGGTCTTTGCTATCTATGATGTCATTTGTTCTGACTGGTTTAAGGGTGGACAAAGCATCTGAAGACAAGGGCAAAGGAATAAAGGAGATTTGTGAAAAGGAGTGATAGGAAACTCAAAGCCCTCTGAAGTCAGTGGAGAGTACTGTAGTATTCAACCACCTCTTATTTATTGTGAGATTAAAAGCAAAAAAGCATTATGTAACTGTGAAACATTACTGGAATTCTGATACTCAGACAGATGCAGGCAATAAAACACTATTATATGAAGCAGCTATCATTGGAGGATTGCTTAATGATCTGGTTATAAAATGTTTCCAGAGGTAGGTGTTTTTTATCTGAAAACTTACCAAAATGATTTCGTCTTCTCCTTTTTGTCAAAATTCCTGTCCCACCTTTTTCTGTTCTGCTGCTTGTTCTACTTAGTGAGTGATGTATTTCTTCCTCCCTATCTTTCCAAACGTGTTGCATGTAAAGGTCAATTCTCTTAACACAGCTTCTGCCCACTCTTCAGCTAATGCTTTATAGCACATTATCAAGTTTCCAAACAATTGTTCACTTTTCATTAGAATGTGCTAGGTTTCTCTCCTTCTGCAGTGTTAGTGAAAATGGTGTTGAGTTGTTGACTAGTAATAGGAACAAGCAACTTCTGCCCTTAGAAGTGGGACGGATTTGATTCATCTTATTAAAAACAGACCTTGTGGAAACTGGAATTTGTGCTACAAATGTTGATGTTGAATGTGCAGATAGCTCTTTTTCCAGGATATCCTAACATTTCTATTTTCATGAGTTATTTTCAGCTTCTGATACATCATCTTCGGTCACATTGCTTTATGCTGATGTGATAGAAATGTAACAATCCAAGTCAGGAAAATTAACTCATACTTGTAAAAGATCTTTTTTTTTTCCCCCTCACCATTTTTCTGCTACTCTTTGAATTTTCTCATTTTCTTCTTTTTCCAAGAGAAGAAAAAGTAATGATACTGAAACTTTACTTCCATTTCTGTGCAATGAATGGAGGCCACAAATGTGAAAGAAAACAAAGCTTCAGGTTGGCAACGAAAGCAACGATCAGGAGCTGAGATAAAGAAAGCTCAAGAAAATGAACTCCAGACATAACAGTTGAAAAAAGTTAGATATACTGATGACTACAAAACTAGTTTATGTAATATATATTTTATATCCAAACCAAACAGCTCTTTGAACATTATTGAGGCTATTATTACTTTGAAATAAACATTAGAGAGCTTCAAAGCCAGAGCTACATAATACCCAGTACACATTTACATTTACATCAGAATTAGGACGCAGGTTTTCACAAGCTAATCCACTCCACTGAACACGAGCACAGAAAACACTGCACAACAACAGACACTGCCTGTACACAAAAGTACCAGTGTGTTGTAGAATTGACAAGACAGGGATGGGGATAAAAGCTGTCCAGAAGGTCTGGACCCTGTAGAGGTGGGAGAGCTGCTGATTCTGAGTGAGGAACTATTGCTCCATGGTGCTTTCTCTCTCCTGCTCACATTTCTCCACACCCTCAAACACACACAAACCAAAAGTCCCTTGAGATACTCCAAAACTGAACCTGTTGGTTTCCTGAACCCAACCTCCTGCAATCCCCAGCAATCCTCTAATCCAAATCAGAACTTTATCAAGCTCCACCTTGATAAATATATTTTATTACTCAAATTTGAATGAAATTCCTGCTTTATCTTGAGCACCTCCCTTCTCTCTTCCATACCTGGGACCATCCTCCTGCAAGCAGCTGCAAAACCACTTCTCTGCTTAGCTCAGCTCCAAAACCCCTCCTGTGATGCCTGGGGAAAAAACCCTTGACAATGTCTTGGCTACTCATGTTCTGAGACTGCTGTCTATCATGTTTATAAATATTGTCTCATCTCTCCTCATACCATCTCGTCAGCCTGTGCCATCTGTTGCCTCCTGTGACATGTGCAGACTGAGCTCTTCACAGCAGCAAGTGCCTTCTTCTGTGCTTGCACTCAGCTCCACCAGTGCTCACCCACTGCACAGCCTTCCAGGGCCACAACAATGCAGAAAGTCAACCAAGTTAATGAGAAAATCCCACCCTTCCTCTTCTTCCTCTTGTAGGAGGAGCTCCTGGACAAACTACACAGAGATCACATGGGGAGGAGCATGGCAAGAGTTGGAGGGAGGTTGTCCTCCCCTCTCTGCTCAGGAAGGGGTCCTGCCACATCCACAGGAGGTCCGGAAGAGGCAGCTGAGTCCATCAGGTGCCTGGAGAACAGGACCAAGAAGGACATCCCGGGGATGATGGGCCTGTTCCATACATGGAGAAGGACGCTGGAGGAAAACCCAATGGTAGCTCAAACCATTGCTCCCAAATGATGGAGCAAACTCGTCTCTGTGGAGGCAGCAAACAGCACAAGGGGCACAGGCCACAAAGTGCAGCTTGGGACGTTCAGATCAGACATGAGGAAGTTCTTATTCATGAGGAGGGTAGTCCAGTGCTGGAACAGCAGCCCAGAGAGGTTGTGAAGTTTCCTTCCCAGAGCATTTCCAAAGCTCTGCTAAACACTTCAAACCACCGGTTCCCCTTCTGTCACCTCCCAAGCAATAAAAGTTTAAAGCATATTTCATCCTGATAAAATATTGAGTGCTTTAAATGCAATGAGACTCTTCAAACACGTGCAACTTTCCATGAGAAATGCTAGATATCCTTTACAATCTGGGAAATAAACTATTCTCCTAATTGCTCTCAGAATATATTTGCAGCTTCTTTCCAAATTCTAGATATCTAGATATTTGCATTAAAATATAAAGGGACATATCTTTTTTATTGAGGTGCTATAAGTTTTGAAATGGCAAATAGTAGATGGAAAAACTCTCCCTCCATCTGCATCACAGAAATTATTCACAAAACTTTTCCCTCTCTGAAGTTGTCCACATCAACATATAGTTCTTCTAAACACTTTATTATGTGATTTATGCAAATAAAAGCAACTTTGTGAAACCACTGTGCATGAGTACCTGCACGCAGATATATAGAAATGAGCAGCAAAAAGAAATAGTGGACATTCAAAACTGTTACTCAGGTTGGAGAGACAAAAGAGGATTTTTACTCTCGTTGCTGTAATGCATTTTATATGCTGCTGATAGGTGTGACTTGGAAATGGCAGCAGGAAAAGGAGGATTACAGCTGTTCTCTCGTGTGGTGAAACCGGTCCCGCTGAATCTCTGAAAGCCCCTTAAGGCCCATATTTTAGAGGAGACTTTTAGAAGTAGATGACCTCGAGTGCTGAAGCTAATTCTTCCTCTAGTCCTTCACACTATTTACTTCCTGAGTACATTTCAAGACCTCACCTGTTTCTCTCATTTGTTTATGAGATCTGCCTTATTTATTGTTTGCTTGACAAGTTGCAGTTCCCTCTGTTTTACTTGATAAATAGTCAGATTGTAACTCATTATTGCTGGTGGGTCTTATTTCATTCACTGTGAGCTGGTTGGGCAAGGATAGGAATATATAGAAATAAATATACAGAGTAAATATATGATTGGAATGAAAGGAAAGTATTACTTACATGAACACTACTGATGTGACTAAATGCACACAGACACCTCTAAGTCTTAAAAAGAGTGAGTAAAAAAATGTGGTAGGTCAAGGATATCCATTAGCAGCATCTCCCCTCTGCCCCAAACGCTGCAGCAGAGCAAAATCAGACCACCAAACTCACAAGGTCTTTTTCTCCCACAGCTGAACAACTTCTGCTAAATGAAAACCAGGATGTCTTGAACACAGCTGTGTCACTCCAGACCTGGAGCAGAGCTTACTGACATTGCGATCCCGAGTTATGCAGTAAAATTCTGAAAATCCCTTTTTTTCCTGTCTCTCTCCCTCTCTTTTTTTTTTTTTTTTTTTTTTTTGTATAATGAGTGTTTAAAAGCTTAGCAAATAGAGTCCTAAAAATGTAATTGTAGCTTGGTAGCACTATTAAATATGTATACTGTGGTCTTTTTGACAATTGGTTTAATCCCTTTATAAAGTCTTCAGAAGTTCCATCACAGAAGCATGGATGCTGTTTTGATCTATTTATTACTCTTAAGTGCTCAGAGAACTGTCCCTATTTTCTAATTAACACTTTTAAAGATAAAAAGCTATGTATTAAATCAATCTGAATGATGGTTGTTTGTGAATCCCACAAGATAAGGCAATTTGCATGTTCACTTTGTACTTACAAACTAAATCTGCACATCTCCAAAGCAGCTCCTTATAATGTAAACCTTTTGTGAGTATTTGTAACTTAAAAGAAAGTTTGGCCTAGTACAGAGGCAGTGCCAATTATCTAAAGGACTTCTTTACTGAACATGATTAAGATACAAAATTATTAGGTTGTTATTTTACATTGTTTGCAGAGAAATTTGAGGAAACTACTTTAGGAACGTTAAGTGTTCTCCTGTTTTGCTTTCTTTCCTTCTTTTTTTCTGAACATGTAATAACATGAGTGCATTCATGAACAAGCAGCCAGTCCAAACAGCAGCCAGTTTCCACATCACACTCAGGTTCAGCTTCCTTTGACACGAATTAAATCACTGCTGAATCCAACTGTTCACCGTCCTGACTGAGCATTAAGCTGCAGCTTTCAACTCCAAGACTTTATAAACTGACTTTTAATGAAAATACTAAATTAGAACTGTGGTTAATTGATGGAATCCAGTTCTGATTACTTAGCACAGTAAACATATTAACAGAAATAGATATTTCACAAGCAGTCAAATGGTCCCTGATCTCAGAAACAACTCCACCCGTGTTAAAACAGAAATCAACAAAGCTGTATCTCCAAAACTCTCTTGTGAAGATGCATATTACTATTTCCAGATGGCAAGAACATAACAAGTATACCTATGAGACACTGTTTTATGCTATATTTGCTTTTGAACATCTCATAACAAATAATTTCCTTCAGGTTTTGCAGTCTGCCTTTCTCCACTGCCTTGGCTTCTCTATAACCACAGGTCCAAGCACAGACAAGAATCAGGACAAACAATGTGGTCATGGCTTTTAGCTCTGGCAGGTCTGATTATGGCTCAGGCATGAGATGTCTCTTCATCCTCATTTTTGGACTTCCTCATCATCTTCCACTAGCTATTTAGGAAGTGGAAAGTCACATCATAAAATACTTTTTACACATTTGGTACCTCCCTTTCTTAAGAGAGTTTCTGTTATTGTCTTGTACCATCACTGAAAAGTGGGGTTTTCATATTAAAAAAAAAAAAAAAAAATCACACAAATCTCCCTGATCTTCAGATCAGTGAATTTACCCTGAATTCAGACTTTTTTTCCTGACCCTGACCATAGTGCCTATCCTTGTGGCACAGAGTCTCTCTACATTTACCTTACAGACACCTTCAACATCCTCCCTTGAATGTGCTCTATAAAACCTCCTATATTCAGTGATAGACCACTGTGGATATATTTTTGTTCTGGTTTTGCAACTACACAATCAAATTTTTGTGCTCCAGGGTTAATCTGGGTCAGAAGGCCCTAAGAATGCACATCTGACTCTCCTAATCTAATTCTGGAAACATGAGATTTGCAGACAGAAAATCTCTTTCTGGGAGCAGAAAAGAGTGTCAGACCCACTGGGACATTAAAATGGGTTTCAAATATTTTTTCACTTATATGAATTTAATCCAAGGACCTCAAAGCACATTAATTTGCAGACCCCTCTACACACCTGTGTCACACCATATGCATTATTCTGCCTCACAGAAAAGGGAAAATAGGGGCACCTCCCTCTCTGAGTTAATTCAAGGACAGAACCACACATGGAGTATCCAGAAGGGGGCCAGGAAAATAACTCGGGAGGCCACAGACTTCTTGATGATAGAAACTTCACTGAGATTTGGGTGGGAATGGCAGAATTTGGTTATTGGCAATGTGTGTTATGGGAACTTGCAAATGGAAGATGGCTTCTATCTGAAAGAAACATCAATGAAAGTGGAGATGCTGCACAAAGACTTGTAACACTTCACAAAGAGAATGGAAATATAAATGTGACAGCTATGAAAGGTTGGATTTTTTTACCCAATATCACAGAATTTCAAGTGACTCATAAACCTAAGATTTGTTTTCAAGAGTGAAACATCACAGAAGACACAAATCCCCAATTCTCATTAAAAGCTGATGAGATTTATCTAGGTTATCTTTAAACTGAGTGGCTTGAGAGCCTGTCCAAGACTGCACTCTCCTAGAAACATCTCAGCTCCACTCTGGGACAGCAGAAGATACGATTTTATCTTTTTTCTTCTCCAGACAGTCTGTTTTCCATGGATGGGAAATCTGCCATCTTCAGCCAACCTCTTGTTGTGGGAACTGAAGGACAAGGACTTGGATCCCATTGCCCAGATGATGCAAATATCAGTTAAACGGGATCACAAAGTCCATCTTTCACCTAAACTCAAAGCAGGGAGCAGAACTTTTGAACTTTTTCACATTCCTCTCCCCAATTAAAAACTTGAATGAATTGTAGCCAGCTTCTGCCCATCACCACAACAGTTTAAATGATTAAGCAGCATCTCTGCATCACCAAAAACACCTTCCTGCAGTGTTGGGTCATATCATGGTGGAAGCCTTCTTCCCAAGCCTCAGATTTCTTTTTTGGGCCACAGCACCACACAGAAAGCAAATTATCTTTTATAGAACAGGCTAAAAGAGAAACCAGAAATGCAGTTGCAGTTATTTCCAGTAGAGATCCCTGTAAAATGTTTCACCAAAAATTCAAGCAGTGCCTCAAGCATTGTTATTCCATGATATTACTCTGTCTTTGGCATAAAACCATAGCTTTGTTTATATTGCCATTTATTAATTTTTTTCCATCAGCTGAAGAAACTTAGGCTAGAGATTAGCCTAGCCAAGCCAAGCCAGGCAGAATGAATGGGCACAAACCAGACAGGAATGGGCCAAGACCATCCCCTGGCAGAGGTTGGGGTGGCTCCACGGGACAGTCTAGCAGAGCCACATGGAGCGTGTTGAAGGTGCCTGACTCACGTGACAATGGATTTGACACACTTTCAAGAAAGCAGTGAGTCGTGAACACAAATTGGTCTTCGTGCCATACTCAGGCAATGAAAGAAAGTCAAAAAAAGAAAGGTATTGAGCTTCCCAGACTGGGGTTTGCCAAACTTCAGTGAGGGCAGACTGAAGATCTTCCACACTAAAGATCTGTCACAGTGGGGAAGAGTGAGCACAGCCTACAGCACGAGCATCAGCTATATATTCTATTAGTTTTTGGCTTGTTGGGTTTTTGGTTTTGGTTGTTTTGGGTTTTGTTTAAGGAGGAACTAAAGCCGTCATCCCAATCCACACGCTGCAGGAGACAAAGCATATTGATGGTTTGGTTACTAAACACACAGTGAATTTTCACAGTGGATCAGCAGAAAGTTATGAAGCACAGGTGTTCCTGTAATTGTGATACATTGGGAAAATTCATACTGTTAAATGAGCCTCAGCTTCACACTTCCACCTGTGTGATGTGGAAATGTACTGGGGGTACACGGGGATATAATAGAGGACACGTAGGAATGATTACTGGCTGGTTCAGGACCTGCTAGGGTTTATTTCTCTTAATTTGACTGACTGTGTAATTTCTGCATTTGTATTTACAGCCATCATAAAGTGGGAAATGTGTGTTACACATGCTGGTAAAAATAATGATAACATGTGAAAAAACAAAGTTAATACACTGAGTGGAAAAGAAATCCTGAAAGCTCGCACGCCAAAGGAAATCTAGAGAGTCTTTAGGAAACGGAAAATATTTCAATAAGAAAATGAAAGCATGGGGTATTTTTTTCCAACACATTTCAATTCTACTCAATAAGTTTCTTGTTTTCATTTTCTGTGGAGAAGGAGGAAGGAGATGATTCAAAAATGGGAAATGTGGGAAATGCTAAAATGCAGAAAGATGAGTTCTTGAAGCAGGTGGAAGGAAATATCTACATGGATTACCTGATGCAGAACATGAGAAACAAATGGAGAATGCTGGCATATAACTCGATTTATTTTCCTTTAACAGGTGTTTTTTGGGATGAGAATTGGAGAGACAGAATTTCTTAATTTTATACCAGACCTGTCAGAGTTTCTCAAGTGAGTGTTTCAGGACTATAAAAGCAACAGAAAAAAAAAAAAGAAAAGAAGCAAAGATCAAATAAAAAAAGGAAGATGATTAAACATATCTTCCTGCATGCCTTGGAGGTATCAGCTCTGGTGTTTGACAAGGAACACAATTCTGACTGCTCCTGAGAGAGAGCCTTTCAAGCTGTCCTGGAGACAGCAGACTGCTCTTTGCTAAGGTTAGCTGACATGACAGCAGAACTCTACAATAACTCGTTTTCAGAACTATTCCTCTTTTAAAAACCATAATCACCACCTTGAAGTGACACCTTTAAAAGAGTGAAGACTTGAATGCAACATCTCAGAATCTGCCTACTCATACCCCCTTGCTCTTTGCTCCGTAGCTGGAATTTCAGAGTGGCCTTCAAAAGTAGCCCCAGTGGATAAGAAGAACTGTTAAAGGGACAACTTATTCATCATGGGGGTGGCAAAGTGTTTTGAGCACTACAGGTAAGCCTATTTTCTAATCAGAGGTAACAATACCTCTTTTCCAAGGAAATGTGTAGCACCCAAAAAAGGAAGGAAAAAAGGCTGGAATCGGTTTTGGTGAGAAAGATTTTACTGAGATATGACAAATGCAACCACTTCAAGGTATGTGACAATCATTAAATAACTCATTTAACAGGGATAAATGAATCTGAGCCTAATGTATTAGTCCAAGAGTTTTTTCCAAACAGTTTTTGCTATTTTCCTATAATTTTATGCACTGAACCTCCTCCAGCTCTCCCCTCTTGGATCTTATCCCTGTATCTGTATCTAACCCCTTTCTGAGACTCTCCTTTGGTCTCTCTTCTCCTCCCCCTCTCCATCTCCTCTCTTGGACAGTGTTGCACTCCTGTAACACAGGACTGATGTTGCTTGGTTTTGGCCTTTCTCACTGCTGTCCTCATCAAATACTGCTTCAACTTTTATTTTAACATTCTGACAATGAAGCAAGTAGACACTAACTATCTCTTTACTGACCTACAGATTATCCCCACAGGAAGTGGTCAGAGTGGCTGGAGTCCATGTTATTTACCAGCTTAAACTCAAAAGCTCTTCAGACAGAGAAATGCTCAGATGTTAAGATATTACCAGTATTTGAAGTACCCATATTTATCGACCTATTCACTGTTTGAAACTATTTTACCCTTTAAACCTCTTCCCTCCTCTAGAAAATGAATTAATCTATGACTTGAAAAAAATCATTAGCTACTATCTTTTAATAAATCAAATCCATGCCTCTTCATTTCCAGCCTAAAATTCAACCCCTTGGCTAGTGTTGCAAGTCTCCATTTACCTCCTGCTGTCCCAAGGGGTCCTCTGAGACACCATTCCCACTGGACTGCTGTTGTAGATCCAGTCTCAGTCCCACAGTCATGGGACCACCTAAATAAAACTCTAAAGTTTCCTATCACTCGGGCTCAATTCCTGTCCTCCAATCCTTGTTCAGTATCTTGGAGTACTTTTCCCTCTCCCGCTCCTCATAGTCCATGGGATATTATTTGTCCACTGTTCCACCACATTTCCTTATCTTTAGATTTCCTTTTCAATCTTGATGTCAATCTTACAACTCATATTTCTCTTCCTGACTTCTGACCTGTTCCTCAGTAACTGGAATATCCTTCTTTCCTGAAAGATCTGTGGCTTCCAGAACATTTCAATTAATGGAAAAGGGACAGATGGAGGATGTCTCCATGAGGTTCAGCCTCATATTTCTGCATATAGGAGTGAAGGAAAAAATGTAGCTTTAAAAAATTCAGTCCTACTGAAAAAAACCCCAAATATTATAAGCTCTGCAGATAAGTGTAACATTAAAAAAAAAAAAAAAAAAAAAAAAAAAAAAAGTTTATCATGGGAAACTCTCACTCACCAAATTAGGTGAACAGCATATTAAAACCATGAGAGTTGGCCAATTGTTCCCATTCCCAGGCATTCCAGGGAGATTACAGCCTTGGAACAGCTATGCTTGCCCGGATTATTATGGAGGCTGTAATGGAACCCATTTTTGTACAGCGTAGAAGTGGAGAAGGTCTCCACAATTCAGGAGCCTTTTTGTGCCACTTGCACTTCTGCCACCTCCCCCTCGTGCTCCAGATACCATGGTGACACGCTGCTGCCATGATGAGGAGGGTGAGTGGTGTCCAGGAGCCACTGGGATAACGGCCTTGGACAACAGATGGTTATAATATTACATTACACCCTTGGCACCACAGCTTACTGACTAGACTGGTGTAATCCCACACAGCGTTTTGGAGCCTTCTTGGGTCTCCCATCCTCTGTTCATGGTCTGCAGAAGCAAAGCGCTGCTCTCATGGTCATGGGTTTAGCAAAAACGTGGTACAGCTCTCCCCTCCCAAAGCCAAGCTCGTTCAGGCTCATCCGGTGTAATAGCCATTGTATTTAGAAACATATTTGAAAATGTATGGAGAATTAAAGGGAAGCTGAAATACAGTATTTTTGACCTCCCAACCCTTCTCCTTCTCTTTTATAAAATACAACTTCTTGTACAAACACCGCAAGTCCAGAAAATCCTTTACATTAAGAAGTTGTTATAACACCAGGTAAAATAATTTATGGCCAATTACTCTCAGGGCTCAGCTTTCCCAATATTATCCTGCTGTTTCACAGACATATATATCTTCTGTACATTGTGCAGGCCTTCAGAATCTGACATTGTTCTCAGAAATATAAATGGGAAATGAACATAAGCATTTTTACTGTAATATATACATTTGCCATTGCCTAACAATAAAGAAAAATAGGTAAAAAACTGAGGCTGATAACAATGTCCAGAGACTCTAATGCAGAATATCACCAAAAGGAGTTAATTCTAGTGATATTGCTGGAGCCATTCTAGGAACCTACTGTAGGTTCAGGAAAAAATATGAATGAAGTTAATATATTTGTATATGTTGTTAGAGAATAACACAGCCACATTTCTTTTCTTTCAGATACTATTCGAGAATCTTAACACAGTCCTTAACTGTAGCGTTTAAGTGCCTTTGTTACTCCATTGTGTGCTAAATAATGTCATTGCAATTGTTATGCTTACACGCCAAGTTTTGCCAAAATCCCCCACTCACTGCTTCTTCATTAAATAACAACAAACCGTGAGGGTTAGTTCTGCATCAGCACTTCAATTTCCTCATGAAAAATTGGCCTTCTTTTTTCTTGGCTTATGAGCACCCCAAACCAATATCACTCATGCCTTGTTATACAACAAAGGGAAATAACGGCGCCTGCAACAGCAATCTGGCTGTGCCTGCCTGTGCTCGATGCCATTTTGACTTGAGCAGCCCAGGTAGAGTGTGTTTCCCCCTCAATGCCCTCTGCAGAGACAGGTCTCAGTCTCCCAAATTGATTGTAAAGGGGATGTTATCTGAGCCCACTGGCTTGGTGGGTGCAGAGAAGTCTATGTGATACAAAGAGGTGTGGAAACAATCATGGAAACAATCATTACATTCCTTTTGTGCCCATTTTTTCTTGTGAGGGTGGCAAACAGAAAGGTAAAACTGGAAAGCACTGGACATGCATTATGTGCAACTTGCTGCTTCCCAAAGGAAGGGCGAATCATTCAGCGAGATGTGTTTGGGCCTGGACCTGTCTGTCTTGGGAAAATCAGTAGGACCCAGTTTGTACCTCCACATCTTGTTAGCAGATCTGTTTGTGCACTAATAAGGAAGCAGATAAGTCACTGAAATCAAGTCTAGAAGAATTTAATGTGTTTGCAGTTCAGCAGTTAAAGACATGCTTCATTTAAAGCACTTAGTCACTTGACCAGAGTGTCCAACCAAAAAGTCCTAACCTTACTTGAAATATTCTATTATTAGATAAGCAGTAATCGGTCAGAACAGCTCCACTGACTTCAGCAGCACTGTTCACACACCCACATAAGCACAGATACTTTACTAGCTCTGGACCAAACCCAAAGCCTGTGTTGCAGCTTTACTGTGAGGCACCACCCGGACTCTGAGAGGTGTTAATGCCATGTGTTCCTTTAAAGTTGGGACCCATGAGACCAGAGTGATACCTGAGAAGTGCCAAAAGCCCTCAACTCCTCACTGAGCAAATCACTCCACCAGATCACTCTCAATCAACATGGACCTGCACCAAGGATGTCAAAAGAACAAGATGTCACCAGCTTCAAAAGAGGCAGGATTGGGCCAAAAACCAATTATTTTTTTGTTTGGGCTGTTACCCAGCAAAAAGCAGAGGGAGATTTTCAGTTGAATTCCCTAAGTGGAGTTGGTGACAAACACCTTTCACACATTCCTTTTTCTGGCAGGAGTGAGGGAAGGTGTCTCAGTGGCTCACATGCTAATCTTCTATTGCTGAAACTATAGATCAGATGGCGGTTTGGTAATTTTTAGCATAGCTCTTGTTTAGCTCAACACAGACACAGAAAATGAAGCACTCATTTGCTGACTAGAAAATCACAGTTGAGGTCGATTGATGAAGCAGTGCAAAGAAGCCTGTTCTGTCCCCAGCTTGTGGATAAACAATACCAACCACCACCCTTCACTAGTTATATATTCAACTCTTGAATATTTAAAAATCCAGCTAAGCTACTCTATGGCTTACCAGTGCTTTTGTAGGGAAAGTGTCAGATTATTTTACATTTAGCTACACTCAAAGCAGCTGCCCTATGTTTCTAACACAGAAAAAAAAAATCATTACAGGAAAAAAAAAAAAAAGGGTGAAAGAAAGAAATACCAAGCAATACCACGTTAAATGATGAACCATGGAAGTGGATTTTCCAATACTCTGTAAAACCTTAGGAGGCCATGAGTTAACTGAAGCAAGCAGAACAAAAAAAAAACAACAAACCAACAACGAAGCAAGTAAGGTACCATAGCTACTTTCTTGAAAACAAAACCAATCTTTTCATTCCTGCCATTTGTTAGAATTCTTCCTCCAGGCAAGCTGGACAGCTGCACTAGTAGGTTTTTTAGTCATGGGTTGTAAGCCCCACCTGGCTAGATTTGTTTAGCAGACAGCTGGCAGAATGAAATTAAAAGAACAGGGACATACAAACTGCTTCCAAAACAAAAAGGCGAAAGAATACTTTTTGGATGCTTTCACTGAGTTTATTTGGTGTGTGTTTGGGGGAGATTCTTCCCTTGGTTTTTACCGTCCCCCATCTTTCTGCACCCAAAAGTGTTAAAAAAAAGCCAAAGCGAGACTGCAGGCTGCATTAAACAGATCAAAAAGGAAGGGAAATGCCCCATCTCAGCCTATTTATTTTGTAGATATGCACACATATATGAATGCACACACTCTCTCTCTCAATTATGGTTTACAATTCCCCAAGACTGACATTGGTTTTAAATTAACTTCTCTTCTTTTTTTTTTTTTTTTTNTTTTTTTTTTTTTTTTTTTTTTTTTTTTTTTTTTTAATTTTGTTGGCAACTTTCTTCCTCTATTTTCTAAAGCCAATAAGATAGATTTTCTTCATCTGGAATGTTCTTTCTAGCTTAAAGATAAGAAGGAGTTTAAAATTGTGGGAATGGCATCCCTCCTGCATCTGTTTCTCTCACAAACCTATCAAATATCTAATTTTTGGCATTACTGCTGGCTCCAACAGGGGATGACATAAACCAGCTTTGTGGTTACATGTTTCACTTTTAATCTCATGAAAATGAAAATCAGTGCTGAAATGTCCCTTTACATGTGACAATGTGGGACTCTTTTCCAAAAACCAAAGGAAAGGGGCGTTACCCTGGTTAAGCTTAATATACAGCATATGTATAAATTTGCTTTTAGTTTGGATTTAGCTCGATGCTAGCAGAGGCATGTCGGGATTTTTTTTTTTTTATTATTATCATTTTGTTTTACTGCAGAGATTTTAAACACTTTTGAAAGTATCACTGCACAAAGGAAGATGCACAATAAATGTAAGATAGTAATCAGCAGATGAGCAGGCTGTTATGTGACAACAAATCTTCTGCAAGTAATATCATTTTCCACACAGCTCTATGGTCACATTCCCATAACATGTTTCTGTAGTTAGTGTGAAGGGAATCTGGTTTTTGCATGAGTTCTTTATTAAGAGCTAATGTAGTAATACTGGATGTACGACGACAAACCAAGATGGCTTGGATACTGTCTTGATTGGAGAAACTTTATGAAAACAAACTCCAAATGTTTAAAAATAAAAATCTGCCTTGACTCTGCTTGAAAGGGAACATGTGAGAAAAGGAACATTTAAGCTTACGGTATGACCGGTACCTATGAAACCCAGATGATCTGAGGTTAAAAGAAGCCTGAAACGCAAGCCTACTCCTATTTTCCGTGGAAAAGTAAAAAATATTAGCGAAAGGAAGGCCCTGAAACCAATCTAAGCCATTCCACAGCACAGCACTCGCCCTCCTGAGCAGCAGCCGTTCTTGGCTGCCCTCCATCTCTGCCTATACATCTCCATGGAGCGCAGACTCCACGGAGCCTGGTGGGAAACGTGCCTTAGAGAGCCCTCACCTCACCAAAAACATCAATATCGATATCATATGCCTCAAACAGGAGGAAAAGGCCTGCTGGGCTGAATCCTCTGGGCTCAGGGAAACCCAGCAGCTTCTCCAGGGGCAGAAGGTGGGGCCTGTCCACACTTCCATCATGCACGAAATCCATCTCTCAGCTGGCAGGCCAGCTGGGAAGCGGCATTTGAAGGGGGCAGTGTGGGTTGCTGAATGTGTCTTTGTGGCCCTCCTGGTCAACTGGGTCTTTGCAACAGCTCCCTGCTCCACTTAGTGGGTATTTTTGTGAAAAAGTACCCAGGTAGGACAAGGAGTAATGGGTTCAAACTGAAAGAAGGGAGGTTTAGGTTTGATATATGGATTAAATTCTTCTCTGTGAGGGTGGGGAGGCCCTGGCACAGGTTGCCCAGAGAAGCTGTGGCTGCCCCATCCCTGGAAGTGTCCAAGCCAGGTTGGATGGCAGTTGGACCAACCTGGGATAGTGGAAAGTGTCCCTGCCCATGACAATGAGGTGATATTTAAAGTCCTTTCCAACCCAAACCATTCTATGATTCCATGAGCTATTGAAAACACTTTGCTTAGAAAATACCTAAGCATGTTCTGTTGATCTGTTGAAAGCAAAGTTTATGAAATCCCCTGTGATCGTCCCACATATTCCTCCCAGGCTCCAGCTGAAAGAAGAGGCCACACTAATTTTGTGTCTCTCTCATTTCTTGGGTTAGCTCTCTTAGAGCTCACACAGCTCTAGATGAACCTGCAACTCAGCCAACTTCTCTAGTTAAGAAAATTGATTCTTATTTACTCCTTTAAAGAAGAGCATCGTGATGGTTTTTAAAAAGCTCACCCCTCACAGCAATAAAATCTCCCTTTTTTGGGAGCATGAGCTTTGAGTTATATAAGATAGAAATAAATCTGCATTTAAAGAAAAGTCAATGAAGAAGAAATTTTTGAAAGTTTAAAGCTCATTCTTAATCCTAGGACAAACATCCGTGTGTGTCTTTCTGTGTACCTCACCTCAACAAACACTTTCTGTATTATGAGACTTGCCTGTAAATTGGTCTCTGAATTTTAGCTGGACAACTAATGACAGCACAACAACTGAAAGTGTTTCATATTTATGTTGGAAGATTAACATAACTCATTTCAACTCTGTTGAATGGACACATTTTACTCAGGAGAGAAATATTTTAAAAAAAACCCCAACAAAACCCACAAATGCAGAGGGAAAAGGGACATCAACCCTTAAAAATATTTCCTGGTATTACCATTCATATGGCATAAACAAACAGGCAGAGTGCATACATATGGGCCCCAGTCCTGCAATTTGGATGACAAGGGAGATCCTTTTGCCTAGGCAGTGCAAAACTAATTTCACCACACTGGCACATAATGCAATGTGATTGCTCCCTCAGTTTTATATTACAAGGTCATTGGAGCAAAAATTTTTGTGGTTTGTACAGTACCAAGCACTCCAAGAAAACTTATTATATAATGATGTTATATTTAGTATAAATAAACCCATACCAACTATATAACATGGAGGAAAATATTTTGCCTGACGTAGAGAATCTTCAAAAATGTAAAGGACAGTCTGCAGAAAAACAGCTTTTGATTGAGAAATATTGCTCAGTTCTCATAACCCAAATTTGACTTTTATTCCTTGAGAACTCACAAACATTTGGAAACTTTAAACTGAAGTATTTCCATACATGGATTAGTTTTTTTTCCTGGGCATCAAAGACCTGAGTCCAGAATCCAACCTTTAACAACTCTGACAAACAGAACGTTACAATCTGGCTAAACCATGCAATATTGCAACCCTGTTAATGCTAAATCGTTAATCACTTCAATAAGCAAAGGACCTTGTCTTTCCTTGGTTTTTCCAATGAACAGCATCACCCAGACCTCTGCTGAGATGCTTGGTTCAGTCTTCCCCAGGGAAAGAACTGGCTTGAAATTTTAAAAAAAGATAAAATATATGAAATATCAAAGTTCCTTCTACTTCTTTTCTGAACAGATCTACTCCCCATCACACAAAATAAGATCTTTTTATTAAAAATACTTTCAGAACAATTATAGAAATTCTGTCAACATGTTGATTTACCAAAGTACAGGCTTATAAAAATGATGGGTGTTCCCATAACCACCTCGATAATAAAAGCTCATATCTTCCTTTTAAAAAGCTATGCAACAACAGCAAACACTGCTTTAAATCCTACTTTTTCCCCTCCAAGCAGAGAGTTTTATCCAGCAATAACAACTGGGCTCTCTTCCTCCAGCACCTGTATTTTCTGAGGAGCCAGTAAAACAAGGATCGGTTCAGCTTCATGCATGAGGTTTAATGGAATCTCAGCCTCAACTGTTGTGCCTTTGGAACCAAAATGTTTTATTTTTAATTTTGTCTCATATGCTTAATACCAGCACAGTTACATCCCCCAATGTTTTATTGGGCATGTAGAGCACCAGGCAGCAAAGAACACAACGCACCATGATCCAGACTTTAGGACTGTAGCTGAAATTGCTCATTCATAATTACAGAAGTATCTGGAAACTTCATCTGGCTTCTCTTTTTCAACTTCATTTTACCCCAGAAACAAACCCAGAAAAATTCATTTTGAAATACCTTTCCAAGTCACTGATACTTCATTTGTTCAGTAAAAGTAGTTAAAAATGGTGACGATATTCATAAAAAAACAGATGAGACATAAATGGTCAAAATTAGTATTATCAAAAGATAAAAAATTATGGCAATCTTGATTTGGAAAAGCAAAGGCTGCCCTAAAATCATTGCAACTAAACTGCTCAGGTTCTAAATGGCCACACATGTGTTGTACTGTGTCCATCCCACAATTTTACCTGAACTGCGCTTCGTGTGATGAAATCCTACTTCTATCACAACCAGGAGACCCGAGTCAGGTGCTGGAATTTTCTCTCCTAACAAAGAGTGTGCAAGGGGATGCGGAACTGGATATTTACAGGATCTCTTCCCAAAGCAGAGCACAAAGCAGCTCTGCAGGAAACCCGTCCATGAGCACGGTGCCAGTGTCCATTTGAAGGCATCACCCATATCAATGGAGTAATGAGAGTCAAATCCCATGTAATTTACACATTAAAAGGAGAGAGCAATGCATGAAAAAATCAGTTTGGCTAATGAAAAAATCAGTTTGTCTAATGAAATTAAAGTCCCTAATCAAATATTGGCAGGAAAGATATTTAGAAACTCTCCTAATGTCATCCAGCTAATTCCCCTCTATTCTAACTAGAAGGGAAAGCAGTTGACTTTTATTCCCTGCTGAACCTCCCGCCCTCAAATCACCAGAAAGACCCTGTTCTGAAGAGTATAATTAAGGCAGATTAGGGCAGATTTAGCTGTCAGCTAGACCAGTACAGCACAGGTAATTCCTTTTCTTTCAGAGGTTGCATGACAGCTCCAGGTAGGTAAAGTACCTACTACAGAGGATTTCCTTGCACACACTCTTCTTTGAAAAGTATTTTTTCCTGACCTGATAAGTCTACCCATAGCAAAATAGATATTGACAGACTGCCCAAGTACAGAGGAACCTCTGCTCCTGGATTGCTGCCTCTAATAGGTTAACTTGCACTTTTAGCTTCCAACTTTGGAGGTCCAGGAGGTTTATAAGAAACAAGAAGATTCATAAGAAACTAGGGGAAAAAAAATAATCCATGTATGGAAATACTTCAGTTTAAAGTTTCCAAATGTTTGTGAGTTTTTAGGGAATAAAAGTCAAATTTGGATTATAAGAAATGAACAGAAACTAGATTTGTAAGAAATTAATACTAAATTTTAGTATTAATTCATAGAAAAGAAAAAAAAATACCAGCCAAAAAAATCTACTGCCAACAAAAATGTTCTGGAAGTAGTATATCCTTTAAAACATTAATTTTCCCATCACCCACAAGCCTTTACTAGAGGGTCCCTCTACTCCTTCTTTATGCCTTGTCCACCTGCGTCTCATGGTTTTGTTCTTCTTCCCTTCCCACATTCTCCTTGTTAATATCACCTTGGNTGGTGTTTCTTCATCCCCATCCCTCATCCTCTCCTTTGTGCTGCCCCTGACTCTGCCACTGTCCCACACCAAACACCTCTCACACCATCATCCCACCCTTCTAGAAGATTTGGATGAATATTACAACAAGAGGGAGAGAAAGACGTCAAACAAGAGGATAAATAAGGAATTACCATTGACTCTTATAGCTGGCACCATCTTGCTGGGCTTTATTTAGGCTGCAGTTTTGATAATGGCTCTTATTTTTTTTTGTGGTAACACTTTATTTTAAGTATCTTATTATGAATTCATTTACTATCGATTGCAGTGGCTCTGATCATAAAGAATTCATTTGGCATGCCATGAACGTCATATGCATTCATATTAAAAACTTGTTTTAATTCAAGATTAATATGAGGTTTTTTGTTTCTTTTTTTTTTTTTTTTTTTGCTTTTTTTTTTTCACTATCTTAATATACCTCATAGTTTGGAAGCCCAGTCTTGCTACTTTTACCAGAGTCTCTCCATTT
>VXBU01005406.1:499911-504911 GCA_013400315.1 Bombycilla garrulus
TTATTTCGCTATCTTAATATACCTCATAGTTTGGAAGCCCAGTCTTGCTACTTTTACCAGAGTCTCTCCATTTTTACACTTTTTCAAAAAGGAATTACAGTCTTTTTTAATTTAAGCTTTTGGGACTATGCTTTAAAAAGAACCTTCCCAGAGTGCCCAATGTTCCCAGCTCTCATGCATTTACTGCACTAACTACACTAAGCAAGTTTTCATACCTATTTGATGATGCTGTAACAAGCCAAGAAATCTAAAGCTTGCATTTCTCCCTGGTCCAACAGAAAAACTTGCGCCTGGAGTGAGAGCTGGAAAACACAGAAGGGGATTACCTGCGACTCCAAACCCTCTCTAGATATGTCAAAATACGCTCTGAGCAAATTGAGCCCTGACTAAAAGCAGGTATGTGCTTTGGATGCTGTGTCTCATTGCATCTGTTACAGGCAACGTGTCAGCCGCGTCTCCATCCGGCTGCTCCTGACTGTGATGCAACATGACACAGTTTGATAACAAAAGGATGTAATACACCATAATGACTCCAGGCAGGCAGTTGTAATGTGATGGGATGTGCTGCCATGCAGTAGCAGGTGACATACCTCCTCAATCAGTCATGGACTAACCGGCAAAGCCTCCAGTTTGGGTTCGTTTTGGAAAAAATCCTAAAGTCTTGATGATTATTTTCATCCAAACGTTTCAATATTGCTTCCTGCTGCACTCACCCTGAGCTTCCCTTTGCTGTGGTCAATTTTCCAGGTAGCAGCTGAAGCTATACCAAAAAATAACCAACCCAAAGCCAAAAAATAAATGCCTTGTATCCAGGCTAGGCACAAGCAGATCCACTTTGCTTGGGACTATGCATGCATTCACCCTTAAAAATTAACAAAGAGGATGCTGCAAAGGTAAGAGGCAATTCTTTATTTGTGCTATGGAAAGCAATAATGGAGATTTACAGTTCTTCAATAGAGCAAAGGATTTCCCAGAATGCTGGCTAACTGAACCACTCTGTACTGTATTGATGTGCCAGCTCACTGAAAACACCAGTTTATTAATAAATAGCTTGACTGAAGAGTCAGACGTAGAGGGAGCCTGCAGAAAGACACTGTCTCTACAAGAAACAGAGAAGTGTGGGGGGAAGAAAATTAAAAAGCACACTTACTGTATGGGACTGGAGAAATGTGATCAGGAGATTAACTTTAGGAATGAGAAGCTGAAGTGCCTGGGGGAAACGCGGAAGAGCACAGGGAGAGCTATGGGAGGTCTGCGCCTGCAAAACGTTTCCCTCCTGTTTCTGATTTGTGTAGCTAGAACTGTCCCACACCATTTAATTAATTTCTTTTGTAAAGAATGTCACACATGTAGAAATCTACTCCTAAAAAACCCCAAAACATGTTAAATGCCAGACCCAGGTTGTGTTGCAAGCAGTGTTGACAGAAAGTGAGCTCAGGGCCACTGGTAGGGATGACCTTCACTTGCACCTTCGTGAGCTTTGCTGCTCCCATGTCCCAGAGCATCTTGTGGACACCACACCTCACACCCACACCCACACCGGAGAGGCTTCTCCTGCACAGAAACCAACAGATTTGGGGGGTAAAGCCACCCTCCCTTGCAGCCTGCTACCATTTTGCCGATGGACTTTCATTTGCTTCTGTCTCAGCTGCTGGCACTTAGCTCCCATTGCACAATGGGACTCTGAGCTAAGTGAGAGGAATATCAGGGGAAAACATCCCTCGCATCTTCCCTTTCAACTTCAGGAAGTGTGGGGAGGGGTATCAGTGCGTAGCAGATGTGCTGAGACCACAGTGATCTCTTCCTCATGATTACAGTTGGTTATACCTGGGGATGCTCAATTTAATTCAGGCACAAATGTGCAAAGGAGAGTGGTCCTGAAGTAGAATAAATGGTACTAAAGGCTTTGTTCTGTGCATGGTAATGCAGTGCTTTATTTCACTAGACATGGCTCACACATAAAGAAAAGAGGCACAGTTTGATACATGCCTTCTCCGATGAGCACTGCTAAGTAAGTGTGTTTGTTCGCAGTGTTGTTGTCATAAATATCATGAAATTTCTTATTTGAAGTTGGGAACTAATGATTCTTTCTCCTTAATGTGCCACAGTGACTCTGCACCCTATTGTTTTCCACCATCTGAGAATGCCCAAGGATGTCATTATAACTTCATGTATCAATATTAAACCTTCACAAACAGCAGACTAAATGAGCAGTTATCTTTGTTTCTGAAAATAGTGTACTTTTAAATTTTTTTTAAACTTCATTTATCAGTAACTAGGTGTAGTCAATTGCTCTCCAGTATTGATCACAATATCTATAGCAGTCAGAGAGTACCTTTGCTCAAGGTCACTGTAAGGTCGAGTTATGATCAATATGAATTGACTGTCTGCAAATAAATTTAAGCAGCTGACATAACTGAAAGGAGTAACTATTTAAAGTTAAGGTGGACCATGGGTCCCTGGTTTAGAAAGGCTCAGAGACCATATGAACATGGCAGTGGCACAAGTCATCTGAACGTGCACCACCAGTCCAACTGATTTTCCTGCAATTAGAGGTGCATAACTGTGGATCTAATCCTGAATGTGCTTATTCTTTGGAATTAAAAAGAAAAACCACAGTCTTCATTCTTAGTGTGCGATGAACTGACTCACTTGGGATTAGAATCACTGCCTTGATAATAAATAAGTTCATGCTTTTAACAATATACGCAGGTTCTCTACTACTATGCTCCATTTCCCATAAGCTTTTTGTATTTTGTCTGTGGAGAATCCGAAGAAGGGCAAATTTTTCCAACATCAATATCTACACCCTGTCCTTCAATACATATTTAGGCATCCATGTCTGTGGAAAACCATATTAAAATACTTTTACTGTCGTTGAAACCAACAATCTAAAACCTTTTTTTTATTATTATTTTTGGATGGTTAATGAGTAGATTTCCATAATCCTTGTTGGTGTTTTGGAGAAGATCTACCTGAGGATTTTACAACCTCTCAGACAAAAAAATGCCAAATCAAACCAACAAAAACCCAAAAAAAAAACCCCCACCGAGTAGAATGAGTGTATTAAACTTCAATGGGCTCTCACAAAAGTATCCAAGGGAGAGATGTCCCAGGTGAGACAGGTTCTGGGACAAGACCTGTGATTGGGTCGCTGGCCACTGGATGTCACTGCTGCCTACCCAAAGGTAGCCCACAAAACACTTGTGTGACTGCAAAAATTGTGGCTGTAGGAAACAGTTTTGCTGGAACCATTCCACATAGTTAGGCAATTTCTAATTTCAGAAAAATAGGCTCATAAAGCTCAAGAAGGCAATACCCAACTTCAAGAGTAATTAGTTTCATTTGTTTGCTTCAGCTCGAGCTGAATGAGAAACGCTAATAAAGAGTAAGTTTGGGGGTCGCAAGCAGTTACAGAAAGTTGCAACCATTGTGTTTTTACAAAGGATATCTTCAACGTCGGTACTGCTTTCCAATCTCCTTCAAAAGGCAAAATCAAACATTCACCTTGGAAGATTTTCCTATTCTTATCAGCAGGAAGAGTGTATTCATTTAGTTTGCCTAAAGGAGGTACCACCAGTGCTCCTGACCATTGAAACCAGCTACTCACCGTGAGCCTCACTTGAGTCAAAAATAATCTGCCCAACACCAAGGAAAGATCTGGCTTACATCTGAAAAAAAACTGAACTGAAATGATTTTCTATATTTAGACTGTAGAGTCTACATTATTATTGTTGTTATTAATTGAAGCCATTCATCTGGGTTCATCACATTAGTGGAGCGGCTCTACGGGTGGGATTTATGTGACCAAATGCAGATGTCTATCTTGCACACATCTGAGCTGGGCTCTTCTCACAGTCAGGCTAGAAAAGGAGATGCCATTAATGTGGGATTAACCTCATCCTAAACTAGATATAAAACCAGGCCAGATGAAATGCATTTTGAAGGATCTATTTCTCCCTGTTGGTTTAAAGGAAGGCCAAATGAGCTCTGATGTAGACTTCTGAAGGCAGGTGAACTCATTCTCACTCCCTCTGACTGAGCTAAAAGAAAGCTGCTAAAGAAAAGAGGATGTTCCAGGTGTTCAGAGAAGGAGGGTCAGAGCTCTGTGTTAATTCATGCCTCCAGAAGGATGCCTTGAGTATTCCCATGGGATACTCTAGAAGAGGGAGCTCAGACCACAGGGATATCAGTAGTGTGAGGCTTCCCAAGAGAGCTGAGCCCTCATAGACTGCTCCTGCTAGAGGTCTATCTCAGTTCCTAGTCCCAGCTGCGTGTTTCCAACCCTCCTTGCTGGGTTGCTTTTCTCAGAGCTGTTCATGCTGAACCAGACCACCAAGGGGTTGGACACGGACCAGACCTCATGCAGGAGAGAGCATGGGAATGCACAGCTAGAGAAGGCAGGGCAGCAGGACCAACTTTTCCTGGCAGTTGTGAGCCACCAGACCAGATCAGCCATCACACAAGACTACGGGGATGCAGAGCACACACCATGCTGGCGGGAGAGACCACCCAAGCTAGGCAGGATCTCTCTTAGGAGTCCCAGAATGCCAATACTTCATCAAAACCCACTCCAAGACTTCAGATGTGTCATAAACTTGAGTCCCAGCTGCACTTCAGGCTTCACTGACACCTCAAGCTGGATTTTATGGTTGATGAAAGTGACACTGTGCTAGAAGTCACACAAGATAACCTAAATCCTTCCCTATCCTTTCAAAAACTGTTTTCCTTCACAGAGGGAAATTCTGTGTGCACATCCCTATACAATTCCCATGCAGCCTCTCCTTCCTTTATCCACCTCCCCATTTTGACCCCATATAAACAGGAGCTTTTCCAGCCTTGAGACAACATTAAATGAAGCTCAGTGAGCACTCAGAGGCAATTTGCCTGCTTTGGGAACCAACCAGACGTTATCAGCCAGTTTTTGAAGCACCAAATCCACGTGCTCCAGCTCAGATGCTATAACCACAGGAATTACATAGACAACTTCCACACCTTTG
>VXBU01005406.1:509911-521415 GCA_013400315.1 Bombycilla garrulus
AATAAAATTGCTTTTCCAAGCTGGAAGATCATACCTTAAAAAATAAAATAAAAATTTAAAAAATCCATATCTGCACAGCAAGAGGCAGAAGAAGGTTTAATTCCTTCTGTGGAGCTCTAACTTTTCCTAAGGAATTGCACAACCCTTCACACCACAGCAGTGAGCACAGCAGAAACAGAAGCCTTATACGAGTGCTACCTTCCTTCCAAACTGTGACCTGCCAGTAATTTTCCTTCCCTGAAATTTCCCTCCTGTCATGACAGATAAAGTGGCAGGGTCTACCATCCCTAATCGCTGGCCCCAGCTCCTGCTGAATTCCAATACCATGCACAGTTTAGTTATGGACTTTAGGCTGCAATTCATAGCCAAACCATGGAGGAGATTTAATTCAATAGTGGCTGGGGTCACAGGAAGAGGGTGCCAAGAGTAGCAGACCCTGTAGTAAGATATCCTGAGAAAGACAGTCACTGGAGGCAGAGAATGTACTGGATGGTTTTGTGGGAGCTTACAGGAACGGCAGGAGGACAATAATCAGAGCCCTCCAGGAAAGTTAATGCTTTAGAGAGGAAAGCAGTGAAGGCTGGAGGGTGGCTGGCAGCCTGGAGGGAGAAGTGTCTTGGTTTGAGATGGGTGTTCTTATATTTCAACCTCCCCACCTGAAAACAAACAAACAAAAAACGGCTGGAACTGGCTCACACTGGAGAAAAGGAGGCAAACTGCATTAAATGACACTGAAACCCCTTGCCTCCAAATTTATTAGCTCTTACTAGAACTTAATAAAAAGAAGCAGCTTCATAAAAGGTTGCATGATATTTCTATGATATTTTTGTGCTGGGAGATGCTAAACAAATCGAGTCCAATTGATACAGGTGACTCTTTTAGAAGAGCAGAAAACTGTGTTTGTGGAAAATCCAGGATAAAAACATAATCCAGTGAAGTGCCCTTCAACACCTTTTTCACAGTGATTTCCCTGACTTTGCAAGGATAGCAAGGAGGGCTGGGAGGGCCTGGCTTCTGGGCTGAAGCGTGTTTCTTCACAAAAGCAGATCATTGAGGGTGGTTCAGGAATGAAACTACCATTGCTTGCAGGTACTTGCAGTGTGCGCTCATTGCTTTGCACAGAAAGGTTTTCAATGGAGCTTTTTAAGCGTTTACTGTAATGTCGGAAGTAATTTATTTTATACCACGACACAGACCCTGCATTAAAACTATCACTGCCAGGAGTCCCTGCGAATGTAACTATTTTTATGGACCAAATGTTGTGGGTCAATGTTTTAACACAGGCTTGTTGTACAGTATATTGCTCAGTAAAGTGTCCCTCCACTGCAGGCGTTTAATAGTCTGTCTGTTGTGGAGCCCATTACCACAATTCTGCGCTCTTTCTCGGGTTTATTAAAGCCCAGAGAGTCAGAGATGCCCGTGGGTGGCACAGGGCTCAGAGACTTTTCCAAAGTGACCTGCAAATCCTCCAGGTTTAAGACAGAGTCTCAGCCCAGGACCTTCACCACACCAAGCAGCTGCAGTCACACAGGACTCTGTCTCAGGGCAAAACAGCAAAAAACTTCTACAACNTTTTTTTTTTTTTTTTTTTTTTTTTAAACATAACGCTGGGACCACTGTCCTAGATTTCCCTGGCAAGCAGTCAAAAAAAGGTTCTTCCCCCGTGCCGGGTAAGGCTTCCCTCCCCAGCGCTGGGACGATGCGACACGAGGGGTCCTGTCCCCATCCCGACGCTTCCAGCGTTCATTTTTGGCGAGCTGCCAGAGGAGGGTGCTCTGTTGTTAGCTGAAGACCCTCCAAATTGCAGAGGCAGACAGAGAACAGAGGAGCAGGAATCCTCTCTACCTTACATCTCCCTTCACGAAAGAGACACTCTGGTGCCTGCCTTTTTTTCCTTTCCTCCCCCTCCTTTTTGTGTCTCGTTCTGTCACTCTCTGGTTCTTTTACAATAGCAACAACAATGATCTTGTCTAAATGATTTCACAGGCTATTATTCAGGCACTCAACTTTTAACATTTCAATTTTGTCATTTTGTTGCTACACAAAAGGTGCACTTCTCCAGTATAATGTTCTGAGAATTATGTCAATGAGCAGTAATGGCTTTTAACATTAACTTGATCATTAACAACTACATTATCTGTGGCATAATCAGCACCTCAGTCTATTGTGTCATATTACTGTACAGATTTTGGAAATGAAGGCCCAGTCTAAGCAAAAGTTCCCTGCATTAAGCTGTGATTTTTCTTTTAACTGCAATGCTTTTAAAACACTTAATAATTTTTTGTGAGTACTTTAAAATTGGGTTTATGTCAGTTTGTTTTACCTCCGGAAATGGGGGATAATTTTTTTGAAATTGTTTTAAGAGCATCCAGGTTATGATTTGAAGTAGGTCAACTAGGCAAGTTTGTCTAAACCAGCACAAGCTGCAGACCAATTCCAGAAAGAGTATCTACTTTGAAAGCTGCTCATATCCAAAGCCTGCTCCATTTTTACATCAGTTTTACTCAATCTGTTCCATAAATTTACCAACAGAAGCTCTGCAGATGTTAATGTTTTTATATTGCTAGACAGAGGGTTGCCAATTTTAATTTGCCCTTACCAAGGAGTCAAAGGTAACTAGAGTTTCTAGTTCATCTTCCATGTTTCCTAAATAAAATTGCCGTATGATTCACCTCCACACATCCTTTTTGTTTGCAACAAATCCCACAGTCTTCTGTTCATAAATTCATGTTCTTGGGCACAACCTTTCCTGGGAGAGAAGGATCAGCATCTCTAACTCCTCTTACATACTAAGGACCAGTGTTTTAACTGTGGGGAGAGCATTTATCACTCCAGATGGAATAAACCTATTGATTTTAATTGAGCTACGTTGATTTGCTCAACTAAGCACCTGCCCAACTCCCTGCACTTCTCCAGAATCTCACATTAGGATCTCAGCCACGATGGTTGTGACCCCTCATAAATCGTGATGTGGCGTGGCAACCCCCCACACCTGACACTTACATTCCCCCCTTCTTCCCAGACAGGGAAATAGCAAAGCCACGGGTAGGGAAGCAACCACCAAAAGGTCACAGGCAAGGCAGGGGCCAGTCCAGAATCCAAAGTTAGTTCTCCTGGCTCTCACACGAGCACTTTTTCCAGCGGACCGTGTCTGTCCGTGTGTTAAAGATGTGCCACGGACTCGTGGTCATTATGTGCTCTGCTGCTTCCACACCTCATCAGCTTTTATGGCCCTGCTGGTCAGTGCTCCACCAGCCAGTGGTCACACCAATGCTCTGGTGTCCAGGGAATGTTTCCATGCTATCCAGGTTCACCAAAGGCAAATCAAAGGGAAGACAAATAGGAAAAAGATCCTAAAACTTGATGGAAGCTTCTAAAGCATCAATAGCCCGTATGGAGTCACACTAAGGGACACCTGTTTAGGATGAGCACGTGTTCCCACATGGAAAAGGGCCTCCTGAAGTGAGAGCAATCATGCTGAAGGCACCCAGAGTGGACAGAGAGTAGTTGAGTGCCCATCATGCAGTAAAAAACCCCAAAGCAACTCCACTCTGCTGTGCTGACAGAGGACCCTTTATCTGCCATTTTCCACCTGACATGTCCTGATATGCCCTGAATGCATTGAACAATGGGAACATCAGGTCACAGCCACCCCCAAGGATGGGGAAACCTGCAGCTTTGAAGAGGATGGGTGTTTCGTGGCTGCAGAGTACCAGCCTAATGCAGCCAGGAGTTGAATAGCAATGAAAACAATCATTTAGCTCTATGTGTAAATAATTTCATTCTAGTAACAGTTACAGTCGTAACAATAATGAAAACAATCACAGAGACTCAGAGAAGCATTAGAAAGATGCCACATTTAATTTACAGAGTTAGTTAAGCTAAGTCTTACATGAAAGAAATATTTTTAATATAGTAATTAGATATTTGTTGGAAAATTCTTGCCTTATTCTTCAACCAGTTTTGCACTGTGGTTATTTTTAGATGCTACTGTGGTTCCTAGTGCGCATAACACCTCTGGCTATGGGCTCAGAGATGTGCTTGGGCTGCTTCAGTGCTCCAGAACCAGCAGCAGTGGGAGAGAGGGATATGGACACACTGCTGTACCCCCAGGGAGCAACAAGGAGTCCAGGTCTTGGGCAGAAAAAGGCTTCTTTAGAAATTGGAACCTCTGGGCAACTAGGGAGTGTGATCCAAACCGAGCTTGTGTTTTAGGACAATTTAAATGAAAAACTGAAACAAGATAAAATCTTTCTTGGAACTTTATGACCAAGCATGAGCTAGTATGAAATCAGCTTTAAAGAAGATGGAGGCACATGGGTGCCTGGAAAGCTTTTCACAGTTGTGCCACTGGGCTGTGGTTATACATCTCCATTTGGGAGAAGGCTCAGGTAGATTAACACTTAGGCCATGCTTGAAGACACATGCCTGAGGTATTTCACTCTTAAAAGTGCATTCACTCCAGAAATAAAAGCTTTGTTTTGCACACTCACAATGTCATGTCTTTGTTGATATTTTTTCTTCAGTAATTCCATTATCACAAATCACAGGACTGTCAAATACTCCAGGACTAGAAAATCACAGCTCGACAAACAGCAGATGCCCATTTGGAGGTTTTAAATAACATTCATTCATTTTTCAAATCCTACAACATGAACTACCTCCAACTTGTCCACAGCAAAACCCAACACAAAGCCTGTAAGATGCACCACCCTACCTTATTTACTGCTTCAACTAATTTTTGTCCAGGGACTATCTCAAGAAATGAGAAGGAAAACCTAAGAGGTTTCACACAAGCTGTTTGTGTTTAAGGACAGAAGTTTAAGCTCAAATGCAACATAATGATGATGTCACCAAACACAGCAAAAGCTGCAGGGACACACCGTGTTTTCATCACAGCACTACTACTGCAGGCACATTTGAAACACTACAGCATCTTCAGATTATAATTATAACTGCTGTTGTTTTTGTGGTTTCAAAGATAATAGAAATTGCTCATAACATTTACACAATGTCAATGAGCTGCATGCAAAATACAGATTCAGTGTCACAGGCAAAACATTCCCACCAAGATACCTGCAGACCAGCACGAAATAAAAATGCAACACTACAGATACAGTGCCCAAATCCTTCCACCTAATCAGATAAACCAAGTTAGACTTGCCTGGTTAACTGAAGGACAGATTCAGCTCTTGAGAAACAGCCAATTCGAAGCCCATCGTGGCTTGCACGGTCTCATCAGCATTCCCCAATGGAGAGACATCATGAAAGATGAAAAAAAATTCCAATAGCAAAGACAACTGACAATGGAGGAGGGAAAAAAATGAAACCATTTACCAGTGCCCACACTCCCCACCCTCCTGCCAGCCCATCTGAGGTGTGAGTGGTGTGGTGCCTCCTCAGCCCACCTCAGGGAGCTCACAGCTGTGCCTCCCCCCAGGTGCTGCAGATGGGGTTTCTGGGAGGTCCTTCCAGTCAGGAATCACCTACAGCTGCTGTACAGTAAAGGAGACAGAGTGGGTCTCACACAGTTAATGGATAAGTTCACTCATCTTCACCACCTTGCTGCTCAGCTTCACCCACAGAGGTGCAAAGAGAGGCAGATGTGGCATTTGGCAAGCTGTCAAGGCACATCTTTCTTTTTAAAGTAAGGTGCACTTCCCTGGCTGCTCTCAGCCCTGTCCTTCTGTGTACCACAACACTTCTGTCTGTAACAGCTCTGCTGTCAGCACTGAGAATGCCCTTTTCAAATATGGGCAAGGAGGAGCTGGCTGATATAGGGGGAAAACTGCCATTTTCTCCAAGAGCAACCCAAAATGGAGACCCGCACGTTCTACCTGACGCTTTTGTTGAGAGCTGCCCTCAGTCCTTGCAGACAATTCCTCACGGAGGTGTTCTTTCACCAGACACCAGACGGGCCAAATTCACCTCCCTGGACTTACCAGCCGTGGGTGCAGCCATCCTGCCCCACAGAGGGTCTCATGCTGCGCCTGTCATATGACACAGGGTCCAGATGCCACCACCCTGACATCAATCATAGGCACAACACATAAACTTTCAGTTTTACCAGCGGTGTCATTTTTATTGTTTCATCCATCACACTGCACTCCTCACTCTGCAGGCAGTCTCTCCCTCTAAGTATTTCTTGGAGCTGTGGAGCCCGAGGACAGAATTGAAGCTTTGGAAGTATCATAAAGGTTATTCCCATTGACAACCACTACAATCTTATTGTCTCTCCAGCTAAATAGTAAGGGTCACTTGGAAAGTTAATGGTGATGCTGCTACCAAGAGTCTTGTGATGCCTGCACTTCCTGTCAGACAAACACTCAAAGTGAATCTGAAATCAAAGTAGACAAAGCTAAAGTTCTGCTTATGAATGTCCCACCCAGTCACAGCAGTGTTGTCTCCTTTGATTTCAAATTCACTTTGAAACTCTCCAAACAGGAGGCGCAGCTCAACCTTGTAAGCAGAAGATGCAAAATGGGAACGCCACCGTTTACTTCTCACGTGGCCGGTGCTAACAGGTGGGGATGCTTAACAAAATCCATAATAAGCCCCTAATACCAATTCCAAAAGGGAATTATCTACCCACATTATCCTTTGGTGCTTGTGCTTGTCGGCATGGGCGTACAGGGTTTTTATTATTGCAGAAAACACCAAGCTGAAATGGAGCAGCTCGTTCCAGCTGAACTGGGACTTTCTGCATGAGATTTTGGAAAGTAGTTTCCTTCTTGGAGCTGAGATGGGATTTTTCTGGCTTAAGCGAAGTGGGAAATTGTCCACAGTCCTTAACTTCCACTCCTAGCATATTTTCACTCAGTAATTTGCAAGCAAAACAGTCCAGAAAATGCTAAGTCAGAGCAACAAGTTTTTATAGCCACTTTATTTGAAAGAGCAGAATATTTTTGGTAATGTAGTTGGAATGACAGCTCCCTAATTTTTCAGTACAACATTCGCTCCTTTGCACACATTTATACCTTTGGATCTAGAAATAAAATTGAGTAGCAACTTCACCATGAGTGGTTTGAGTCCACAGTCAGGAGGCAGGAACAACCTTCTTCTCTCCCAAGTATGGGGGACCCAACAGACTCACTGGAATGATAAGAGGGGACATTTTTTATGGAGACTGAAGCTCCCAGAACAAGCCAATTCTTGCCTTCAAAGTGCTACTTCTTTCCTGATGACACTTAGCTGGGAGCTGGGAAGGGCAAAACTGGCAGACTGGAAGATTGCCTAATGTGCTGTGACTGACATGTAATCGAATATTCAACCACTGGTCCTCATGTCGGTGGTAAAGTGAATATGACACCCTTCAGCTTAGTTGTGATCACACCTCGCTCTTCTGCAAACAGTTTCATAAAGGTGCAGCCTGGCTCCTTGATGAGGCGGATGTGTGAGATGGGAGAGCAGTCACGGAGGTCACCTGCTGCTGGGAACGCGCCGAGGACCTGCCAGGGACTGACCTTTAAATGCCAACCGCATCCCTGCTGCGGCCCCGCACCTCACGACGAGGTGGGACCGCCACACGCTCTGCTTTCGCAGCCACCATCACGCTCAATGACCTGGATGAGCCACCTGTTCCATATCAGAGGGGTCTTTATCTTTCAGAACCTTTTTGGATCTGTGAGTGCCAAGAAAGAAAAAAAAAAAAAAATAGAAAGAACATTTGGGGGTGAGAAATCCCAAGGGAAGGAACTCAGATGTTCGGGTCAGGCCTCAGAAAAGGTATCAATTCTTCTTTCCACTTAGCACAGCCTGCTGCCTGCCCGGGCTCTTTGTCTCTGCCCTCTTCCCAGTACAGAAAGCATTTCCCTTTTAAATGACATCTGAGCGCTGACATGCTGGAGGCACCCATCCTGCATCATCTCTGGCAGATGGTGCAGCTGGCCACGATTTTCGGGATTGCTTAAATAAAACCACAGTGCCATATCAAGAAATGTAGAGAAAACGCTCAACAGTGCTTAAGATGTTTAAACATCACAAACTGTCTAAGACTTCAGCTCACTGTACTGCGCATTTTTGGTGATGTAACTGTTCTTATTGATGGCAACAGTGAAATCTCCATCGTGACTCACTTCATTTTCTTTCTGGGAGGCAGAGGCAAATCCTGTGATATTCCTGCTCTGACCCAATATTAGATTCTTTCACCTTGCTATGTTGGGAAGAAGTTTGGACAGCTGTAACAACACAAGTCAAATGTTTGAGGTTTTTGGAGAAGAGAGCTCCACTGCCGCCGGCATCAGATCTGGGATGTCCTGACACCATCAGACAAGAAACTGACCCACTCCCACAGTCCACAAAGCCAGATGCACCTCTGCATGGCTCTCACAGACATCCAAGCAGTTTTAGTGCAAGCAGCAAAGCTCAAGCCAACATAAATGCTGTTTTTCCTTTTCCCCTATGGTTTCCCTTGCCTTGAGCTAATTAGCCTGATGGCCATTTCCCTGCCCCCTGGAGATACCACATTTAGTGGTATATGTATTTTGGGAAAAAAAAGCCTTTTAAGTGAAAATTGTCATTGTTGTATCCAGGAGCCATGTAGTTCTTTTTAGCTCTACAATAAGTCTTGAGCTTTTCTGTAGTGATTAAAAAGATGGGATACTGGAAAATAGCAATGTTAAGAAATTTTTAGTCATAACTAAATGAAACCTGGTGTTGTAAAAGTGAAAAGAAGGATTTAATTCTAACTTAGCAAGGCTCCTTTGGAAGTTTAAGCTCTGGTAGATCCCAAAATACATGAGATAACCATGCAGCATTTATGAAGTTATCACAAGAGAGCCATTACCTTTAAGGGGTCAAAGAAGACCTCTCCCATCTGCACTGCAGTAAAGCTACTGAATCCAGTGATATCTGGGATTCTGCCTAAAATTTACTGCCTTCCCCAATAAGAGAGGCTCTTGGGATGTCACTAACATTCCTGAGACAAATGAAGGGGCCTACGTTTCTTTCTCCAAACCGTCCTCAGTGTTATCATGCCTCAGGAAAGTGTGCCTGTCACAGCACAGCAGAGCAGCTTGCAAAGATATTCAGAAAGCTCAACATGAAGCCAATCCCTGAGAAGCTGAGATGAATTCCTGTGTACTTGCAGGCAGGTATTTATTCACTGCAAACCTCGAGACATTTCAGAGCACCATCCCCTGGGGGCATCACCCCAGCATCCTCCTCACACTGCCTTCCCTCGCAGTGCCCAAACTGGTTGGGAGAGCAGCAGGGAAAGGGCAGGGAGCTGCTCTCAAGGTCTCCACGAGGGCAGAGCTGTGAGCACAGGCAGCTGTCTGCCCACCACGGGGACAGCACACGGCTCCCCCACGCACCGGTGCCTCCGGCCGCAGATGTCGGCTTTTACTGCTCAGGTCTCCGGTATCATCACTGGGCCACCTGTACAACGTACTCAACATACAGCAGTTATTCTGTTGCTGTTTGTGCTGAAATAATCTTGGCAGGAAGTGGCAGTTAAACCCGGGCATAATTTTTTACACCATGTGTAATACAAAAAAATCACCTCTTTGGGCAAGTAATACACCCTCATCGCCTTCTTGGTGGAATATAGTATTTCTTGTCCCATCAGAAATTGGCCAGAATTGGTGTTTAATATCTGAATGTCTCCATTCCAGGCCCAGATTGCAATTCTTGAAAAAAAGGAAGGGAACTTTTACAAACTCTGGATTTTAGATGTGGGATACTGTTGGCCCCTTCTCAAATGCCAAGATGGTGAAAGGCAGTCCCATCGTAGAGTTAGGTTTGAATGGAGGCCTCAGATTCAAACACTGATCCAGGATTTGGATGTGGCTTTTGGATTTAATCCCATTCCCAGCCATATCCATTTTATGTAGCAGAACAGGCTATCACACTGGCTGAAAAAACACATGGAGCATCTATTGCCTTTTTTTCCAAGTGAATTTCAAATTTTCTTTGCCCAAACTTAGAGAGAGGTGACATGACTGAATACTACAAGAACATCATTTGCTGCTGCTGCTGCTGCTCTTGAAGACATACAGTAGGTTTTTTTCCCTCTGTTTGCTTTAAAAATTAGGTTGCTAATGATAATGTTCCTCTCATAGATGATCTTGTACTTTTTAATGATACCCATAGTTTTCCTCCACATAAATGACTAAATCCTCACAGAAATCTCTGTCTTGATTAGCACTCCTGCTAGTAAAATTTCACATACTAAATCAGTACCAGCTGTAGCAAGAAAGAATGAAAAAGGCAAGTGTAAATGTTCCATATGCCCTACCAAATTGGCATCTGTGTCAGTAACCCTGTGTTTTTTTAAACAATTGTATACATACATTCTCAGAAGTGTTTTGCTCACAGGATTCTGCAAGCAAAATTTCCTCTGTTGGTACATCACTGAAATGTCACATCTAAAAAATCCCCAGCAAGGAGTTTTGCTGCCTCTCCTTCCTACACCCAACCCCGGCGCGCAATTCAACGTTACCTCGGGTTTGCCCCACCTTTGTTTTGGCGCCCGCTCCCCGTAACCTGACTCTGGGACACTCCTGCAGAGCTGCTCCACATTTAGCACTCAGTTATTAGCAGCACCAGCGAAAGCCAAAGCTGCTACGGCACTGTCATTATTTCCAAGCTGAATTCAGAAATACGGACTCGAGTTCCAGCTCAGCTGCTGGGGAATGCTGCTCCGATGAGCCAACAGCTCGTCTTTCGTGTGACTCATGAGTGATGATGATGCAGGAGGGAGCTCCTCCCGGGGACAGCCCAGAGCTCTGACCCAGAACGGGCAGTGACTCAGCTTCATCCTGCAAAATCACGGTTTGGGTGCAGGGTAGGTGATAGCTGCAGTCTCTTGGACCAGCCTGACAGTTGTAAACTGGCTGAGCACCACCTGCTCCACTGCTCTGCTGTGCAGCAGAAGAAAGCCTGGAACGCAATACAATAAATATCAGCACAGTACAACTTAAAAGTAACCAACTGTGTCCTCAGCAAAACCACTTTCGACTCAGCTTATGCCTGTCCTGCCACTGGAATTCAATCAGCATGGCAGAATGGACTTCCAAAGTTAAACAAACACTAACCAGCACTCTAAATGGGCAGCAAATGCTGCAGCCTCCTGTGGAAAGGTGATACGGAGCCAGACTGGTGTAAGCCAACCTCACTCCACTGGACTTGGGTGGGGCTCTGCTGATCAACACCAGCTGACTGCCTGATCCACTGCAAACCCCAAAGCCAGCCATCGTCCTTCCCTGTTGTGGGATGATACAGAGTAATCAGGAAAAATTAAGTAGTTAAGGGCATTAATAGGATCCTTCTGAGAATAATAAAATATTTTCTGCATTTCCAAAAGTCAGGAAGACCCTCTTTCCTTACACTCTTGGCCATGACAAAGTGGTGACACTTGTTCTGATTTTTTTTCTCCAATGCAATGTGGAGTGTATATTTGCACATCATGTCATGCCTGTCCATGGTAATCAGAAGCCATTATTTCCAAAAGCTCAGAATTCCCTCCTGGACTCTGGTATGCCAAGTTTTACTTCACAGTGATT
>VXBU01005406.1:521468-541565 GCA_013400315.1 Bombycilla garrulus
TTTTTTTTCATGGTTGATTTATAATTGCTGCAAACAGAAGTTTATAATGGAAATGCTGACAAAACCATAACTACAGTGTCACGTTAACACTACCATTGCTGCCTCTTTGTCAGACTTTCCTTTAACCCGATGAGCCAGGACTTGAATCAAGTAGCAAGAAAAGCCCAGAACACACAGGGCATAGGAGACAGAGTGGAGAAGTGGAGACAAAACTCCTGGAATAAAACCCTTGCCTCAGTGAAATCAAAGGGGTTTTATCCTTGGTGTCTAGTCTCACTTCTGCCAGACACTTGCTGTACAATTTAGACAAATTTATCCTCTGCAAAATGGACGGGAAAATATGTTCTGCACTTACCTTACAAGTGTTGTAGCACGATTAGCAAATCATGCTATTAAAGGAAGCAGGAGAAGGCTGAGGATAAATATAAACACTACCTACATATTTACCAAAAAAAACATAGGCAAATATTATTCTAGGAACCCTCTATGCATGGAAGGTGATGGGATCTTTACTGCTCTGCCTGCATGTATTTACAGAGAGACATCAATATAACATTTTCCGACAACACCCTCATTATTTGGTTCTTCTCTCATGTTTGTGATTTTCAGATTTATTCCTGGCTTAGGTCTTATTCCTGACATTTTTATGTAGGTTTTGTATGCAATAATATACATACATTAGATGGTGTTGAAACCATCAACCCAAATTACTATTTTTAGCTCAGTGCAGAGGATGGGACAGAGACATAAGTGACAATTAAAGAGAATATATTCAGAGCTGTCATCAGCAAATATTTTTTTCTCCTGCCAGGAATCCTGAGTGCGTAAAAGGGCCTCCCAGGCAAAGCTTTTATGGCAAAACATTTGGGTCATTCAAAAAAACCCCAAACAAACCCACAAGTAAATGACATCACCAGGAGGCTGGGCTGCTCTAAGGTTCCCAATCGCCAACTTTGCGAGAAAACTCTTATTTGCTCCCTCAAATTGCTGATCTGCCTCTTTGCTTCTGTACTACCCATACACAGTGCCTGCAGATGTATATAATTTACAGAGCTTTCCTCATCAAGGGGATTAGGCAGCCCTCTTTCAATATGTATAAGAAGTACAAACACACACTTACCCACTATGTTTTACGCCTGCCTGCAACAAACAGCTGAACAGATTGTGATGAAATTCAGACATTGACAATCTGACAAAAAACTTCTTTTTTCCCTTAAAATCTGGCTTCCAGAAGTTTTGCAAATCTAAATATTTTATTTGAATACTGCAAGGGCCCCAATCTTATGGAAAGCCTACGAAGCAAACATGGAGATAAGTGTAGTTAAGGAGGGGGGAAAAAATAGCACAGACACATACACAAAACACATCTATTTGGTGCAAGTTGCCAATTTTCACAATGACTCGGGTGCATTTTCTCTGCCTGGCTCCTGAGACTGTAACTAGACTCCTCTAATAAGCACTTTTTGCCCACCAGTGTGTCAACGGTGCTTTAACAGTAGTTTCAGTGTCAAATTGCCCTTTCCTCAGCAGGGATTGTTAAGCCTTTCTGTATTATACTTCCAAGACTCTCACGAGCTGGAGTTGGGAGATATAATATTTTCTTTGAAGTTTGCATTTCACAACACACTGGGATGCAAACAAGCTCCAGTTTCTCAGTAGTCAAACAATTCTGGCACACAGGGACTAGGACTAAATATTGTACCAAATTTTCTAATTACGTCTTTGTGATATTTACTACACGATGTTAGGTGAAAGCAGATCCTAATCAATATAAACCCCCTTGTCTAAACAGGACATCTGGGCTTTGAAATATTCTGTTTGTTGTCTAGAAATTACCCTGTAGCAAGCCACTGTAACAATATAATATCTTAGTCATGGAAAACTTTGGAGTATTTCTGATAAACTTATCATAAACAGATGAGTGCTTTCTCTCTTTCAGTATTAAGGTGATGTAAAAAGTGAAGATAAAAGTCAGCTGTATGCATAAAATCATAGAGACTTATGCCAACAAAATGCTGTGTTTACAAGTTTAAAAGATTCAAAGTCTGAAAAGGCAAAAAATTAGGATTCTTAAAGTAACACTAACTCAGCCACATGGCACATCCTGGCAAGCACATTTAGCAAAATAAACATTAGCATATTCATATACACATTTCTAGAGCAACGTATTTTTAATGTGGCCAAACTAATTCAACAATGGGAATCTCAACTTTTCTCGTTTTAAGGCCAGATTCTCAGCTGGCAGAGACATATTATTTCAACAAACCGACATCACCGACAGCAGCGAAGCAGCAGAGCCGCCTCCTTCTGAGCAGGCAAGTGCCAGAGTCTGATGCACTTACGGTGACAAGTCTCTCTTCCTGACTTCATTATCAATATTCACACAACAAGACAGACAGATGTGACTAAGAATCAGCTCCTCAGATAGAATTCTGAGCCTTCCACTACAAAAAGCATTCATGAGATTCACTTTTCTGCCTGAGTTTTGTCACGTAAGAGAATCAGGAGGAATCCAGCTCCCCTGGCAGAAGGATTTCACAGCACAAGACATGGGCCGCTGTAACTCTTTGGCCCTGAATTTTGGATGACGCCGATTTTCACTGATTCTCTCGGCTTTATCTGACAATTCCTTGATTTGTTCTTCCGACAGCCACAAACTGCACCGGAGGGGAGCATCTCCCCGCTCATCACAGACATGCCAGCACGGGATCCATTCCCACATCCAAGCCTTCCCGCAGAGAAAGTTCTCTGTGCCGGGGACATTCTCTGTGGATAAGGAGGCAGACCCGGGCTCCCAGAGCAGCTGCCTTTGCAAAGCTGGCTTATCTAGTCACCCCCGAACTGCCCTTGGTGGAGAGGATCTCCGGATGGCGCTGGGCCAACTGCACCAGCCCTTCTGCCATCCCAACCTCCCAGCACATCCATCACACCAGGGCTCCACAGCCTGGGATAAGGGGATCTAAAAATGACACAAAGCCCCCTTTGCCCCACCTTAATATGACCTATGTTAAATCCAGCTTGGCTGGGGCTGAGGATCAAGGCCCTTAGACACTCTTAACTTAATACTCCAGGTAGGAATATAACTCCCCCTTCCCCATCAGCCCCTGTTAATTTTTATTTTTCCAGCGCTCAAGGTCCTGGTCAGGACTACAGCCCCGCTGAGTGACACGCTCTATAAATATGGAAACACCTCAAAAATTCTCAGTTTAAAGAAAGGTTACTGAAGAGAAGGCAGCAAGAGGCAATTGCATGCAAGTTGTTTGTATATACTATGTGCACATAGTTGTTGTTTGATATTTCTTTTGCCAAAAATCTTGAACCTAACCCAGCTGGACTTGGAGGCATCCGGAGTGAGTTGGTTAATTGCTAACAGCCTTCATAGAGACACACAGGGAATTAATCCTCAGATCACCTCTTTTCCCCTTTGGAAGTCACTAAAAAAACAAACAAAAAAAGAAAACAGAGAAAAGCTTAACTGTCCGTACTATTTCCAACAGTAAATGTTGCCATTTCAGAGTTAGATATGGAAGGAAAAAAAAATAAAACTGGAAAGCACTTCACACCTTTGAGCTCTGTAGCCTGTTAACAAACTGGAGAGATATTGGCAAAGAAGTTCAAAAGTTAGTAGGGGTGACAGACAGAAGAACAGACAGTGCAATTGCTTCATTTCCATAAGCGCTCATGCCAAAAAAATCAGATCTGATTAATAATTAAAAAACAAAACAAAACAAAACAACAAAAAAAAAATAAAACACATTATTTTGAGAATCAAGAGTAAGTCTGACTGGAAAGTTCAGAAAGGCCTGGACATATAAAAACAGAAGGTTATAGGGCAGGTCCTGATTTTGAGGGTGTTTTAAGCCCTTGCACATGAGTTGGATGGCTCCCATCCCACAGGGACCCCCACCCTCCCCTGCGACCCTCAGCCAGGAGCACCCAGGCCACAGGGCGGGAATGGCCACCTGAGGGCCCAGGGCCAATTTCCCAGAGACACCCCCAAGCTCTGAAGATCTAAAGATCCCCTGAATAATCCTATTCAGGGAGAAAAATTATAACCATGAAGGGCAAAAACGGAGGGAAATGGGATCCTTCCTCAGGCCCCTGGCAGACACAGAGAGGACAATGGGGAAATAAGAGCTAGCACAAAAGTTTCCTCGAGTACGTCCTCAGCCACTGTGGTTTCAGATGAGAATTTCCAGAGGCAGGAACTAAAAGAATATTATGATTTTCTTTGGAGGATTAATCACTTAGCCGCTTGTTACCTTTTGTTAGAGGCATGACACCCCATAACCTTGCTGCACAAGGCACCAGATGTCCATTTAAATGTCACTTTTGAATGAAAAATGTTTGTTTTCCCATTCGAGTCCACAAGTTATTTTCTTCCTGCTCAAACCCTCATGAATTTTAAGGCAAGCAGACACCAAAACGTGCTACAAATGATACAGACGGGTGCTGAGTTCTCTGGGTGAAAAGAAATAAATAAATAAAGGCAGTCCTTCCGCCCGCTTGCATTTGCTGGGGACGTGTATCCCCTTACAAATAAAAAAAGTATTAAGAACATGTTATGAAAAATAACAAAGAATAGCAGAGAAATCAAAAAGTGAGTGGCACTTCAGATGGAGTTTAGCAAATTAAGTCATTGACCTGAAGAGGAGATTAATACCAAACAAGGTGCCCCTTCTTCTGAAGTAATGAATATTCTTCAAACAGCAAGGGAGCACTGACTGCTGTTTGATGCTGATGACATTGAAAATTTAGGAGAACAGAAATTCCATCATTTTTCATTTGTATGCAAATGTGCCTGTTCCAGAAATTAACCCCTGAACCCCATGTCAGTTTTCATCTGGAGGAATTCTCTTCGCTCGCATCACACAGCGCAGCCTTGCCGCTATCCTGGGGTCACTGGGGCTTCCCCACACACAACAACACAAAACCCTAAAACAAAACAACTAAAAAAAAAAAAAAAAAAAAAAAAAACAAAAAAAAAAAAAAAAAAAAAAAAAAAAAAAAAAAAAAAATAAAAAGGGAAGAAAGTAGGGTGGGGGAAATTGGCCAAATCATGCCAGGCTTTGTTTCCCCCCATTAATGGGGTATAAAGGAGCAATAGAAGCCAAAGCCTGTTGTAAAATGCACATCTCTAATGCCTGGCTCTGGGTCCTGGCATCATTGTCATGCAAAAGGCAGCTCTACCTCTTTAGGCAGAGCAGCGCCCACTAATCACTTCCACTGGTGTTAAGGTGAACCTTGGGCCAATATACAACCCGTATTACTCTTCCTTTCAGCCCCGCTTCCACTGTTAAAAAGTTCCTTTGTCACTTAGCACCTTAGACAAATGCGACTATCTGCATCTGAAGGGGAAAGAGATGATGGAGGTTTTTTAATTGATGTGGATTTAATTATGCTAATTTAGACAGCTGTAAAGCCTTTTCAGTAGAGCTGCATAATGGGACCAGCAAATACAGGTGTCCTTCACTGCAGGCGCTTAATGTTTAACCTCAGTCGTTTTGTAAGGAAGGGAAAATGCAAAGTAATGGTTAACCAGCAGAAAGCTCTATTTCTTGAGGACCTAAAGAGGACTCTTCACTTTGATTCTCCCTACAGTCCCATTGAGGGCTGCAGAAATCCGCACACACTGAGCAGAGCACAAATACTTTTCATTGCAGTGATGAAGAGGAGGCTGAGGCAGAAACAAGATGGTTCCGGTCTGACACAGACTTCAGCATCCTGCACATCCTGTCCTTTGCTTAATGTAGACCAATCCTGAATAAATGCTTAATTTAAGACAGTCCTTTCGTGTTCTCTTTTTCAATCTTTTCTATCTGGCCACCTACAGCACCAGCAATGATTAAAAGCAGTAAGTTAGGTATTTTCTTTGAGTGTTTTCTTGGTGTCTTTTCCAGACCCCTCTGAGGTTGCTATGCTGCTGCCTTTCCCAATATTCCTTATCCCACAATCTACATCCTTTCTCCAGGCTGGGGCTAACGCCTCCAGGGACCATTTGGAGATTCATTTCCCAGGTTTGGCTGAGAGTTTGGCCAGTTTGGCTCCCCAGGGTGGTCGTGCACTATGGAACATCAGTGCTGCTCCCAGGGAAGAGTGTAAATACTTGGCCAAAGGTGAGGAAGGGACCACTGAGCTTTTTTAATAAAGAATGAATCACAGCCCAGATGTGCCTGTGGGTGTTGGAACCAGATGATCTCTAAGGTCCCTTCCAACCCAAACCATTCTATCATTTTATGATTCTGTGATTCTTTGACTGCCAGAGGCAGCCTCAGTGACCAGGTATCATGTGTCCCCTTGAAGCTCTCTGGTTCAGTAACACTGTCTTATTTGTACAACCACTATATTTATCTTTTTTTCTTTTTTTTTTAAATAGAAATTGTTATTTATTAAGCACTTCTTAGAGTCGGAATGAAACCTTTGGCATACAAGCTCTGGTAGACTTCACTGAAGCAATTTCAGGTGTTACTGGCAGATTTACACCTCACTCATTGCTGGCACAGCAAGCACAGTCCGCTCAGGAAGGTGGACTTTGGTCTGTGCTTTCCTCCCAGAACATCTCTTTCAGAGGAGTGCTGCCAGACTGGTGAATATGCTGGGAACATGTACTACACCATCAGATGGAGCTGATTTGGGTAAGGCAGGAGAGAGAAGATTAAATCCAGGTATACAAAACCATCCACTGCTACATCTTCTTTAGGTCTCCTGAGGCAAAAAGAGATAACAGAACCATGTGATGCAGAGCATAGTCCCACTGGCAGCTGCTCTGCCTATCTGTGTCTCTCTCCATCCTGGTGGCACCTGGGCCTGCACTATCTCTAATCCTTCCTAAAGTGCAGTAGAAATGGGCTTTTATCCCATTTTACACTGCGCTTATACAATTTGCCCAAGGTCATTGAGAGCAGAGACAGGATTTCAGATTTTTACTTTTTTCTCCATTGTTTGATGCCCCATTGCAAACCCGTCTTTCCCCACCTTTTCCCTCCCTGGCTGCACTTCACCTCCATAGCTCCAGGCACTGGCTATGGCAATCCTCCCCGTTTTGGCAGGTCCTGTTCTGGGAAATGCTAATGATGGGCACCGACGGGTTAGCAAAGTCCTGTACTTCAACCAAATTTCCCAGCTCCCAAGTCTGCAAGTTCTGCTGCCTAGATACAGATAATTCTCCCCAAACACTAAGTGCCCTCATCCCCTCAGCTCCTCCTCAGGAACACCATGTGCAGAGCACTCCATAGCTATTATATTCACATATATATATTATATAAGCATTATCTTGATGAGCTCGGCAGTGACGGCGTCAGTCATCCCTCACTTCACCTCCTCCCGTGCTCCAAATCTGGATTCAGCACCTGTGGGCTCACGCTGGGCTCTCATGGCAGCTGAAGGGCCAACACCAGTTAATCTGGGAGATATCCTTCCCCACAACCACACCTGGCTTCCTGGCCTGCTTCCCCCAAAGCCTCCTCGGTTGTTCTGGCAGCTGGGACACCGACAACGCGCTTGGGGTAGGGCTGAGATTTCCTCTTGGCTGCTCGGAGCTCTTTGGTGCCATTTTCCTTGACTCACCCTTGGTTATGGTGAATGGTCTCCATTACATTTTCAAATAACGTGATACCCACACGAAAGGCTTCAGGGTAGGTTTTATTTCAAGTGTTATTCATTCTTATGCTTGCCCGATGCAGAAATGTAAGAATTGGTCCTAGAGCCAAGCAAATCCTGGTACTTAGCCCAGCAGGAGATCGAATTTCTTCTACATACCCAGGATGAAAATGCACAGGCTCTTTACCAGGGACAGCCAACATACAACATACCAATGTGAGCACTCTGTTCTGTATTTTAACAGATTTTAAGAATTTGTGGGAATTCTCTTTAACACTGGGGAGGAAAAGATCTGAAGAAATGCTCTAGCAAAAAAATATACAAATGGGTGCTTTGATAACTATAAAGTTGCTTTCTTGGATCGAGAGCCCACATTAGGAACCAAATAAAATATTTAAAGGCAAAAATCCTGCAAAGTTTCCTCCCGCGAAAGGGAAAATATGGTCTATGCTATACCAGACCTTCCTTTTGCAAAATTTGTTTAGGAGTTGCCATGAAACAAGCAGGATTCAACAAAGAGCTTGACAATTTGTGTTAAAGTTGCATTTATATATATTTCTAGGAACGGTTGGTTTGATTTTTCTTTAAAACCGAGAGTCAGGTTGCATTTCAGACCACATATAAATATAATTTTGCTCTCACATAATGCTTTTGTATCTGGTGTAATTCCATTTACTGCAGCGGTGTTACCTTTCAGTTACCCTAATGGGAACAAGAGCAGAATTACACTGATAAAAAAAGCTGCTTACAGAAAGAAATACAGAAAGAAAGAACACAGGAATAAATGCTTCCTCTGGCTTATTTAATATATTTGTTTGTCCAAATTGTAGCAAAGATATTTATTTCAACAAATATTGTTTGATCAGCAAGAGCAAACACTGATATGTCTTAAACTCCAACATGCAGTTTTTACAATTCATCAAACAACACCTAAGATTGTTTAGCTGGTCAACTAAAAGAAACAACAAAAGGCTTCAGGTCATATAATTACACCCTTCTGTTTCCCAACTTTTCTTAGAAATCTCTGCCTAAAAATAATCCCAGCATCCGGATGCTTGCAGAATTGGCTTATTTTAAAACATATAAAAAACTCTTACTGCAGCCTTAGCCATTTTAAGGTCGCGGTGCTGACACGGAGTAACAGTGCTTAGCACTGCTATATACCGCTTTCCATCTCCAAAGCACTTTACAAACATTAGCTAATTAATCCTCACAACACCCCTGTGAGGTATGTAGGTAAGTATTGTCATCCAATTAGGTGAGTATTAAGCACTGTTATCCCACCAGATAAGTATTAAGGTCTCCCATTTTACTGGGGATCCTGAGGACAACAGGTTAAGTTGCTTACCAAAGGTCGCAGGGGGAGCTGGTAGAATAAAACTTGGGATGCTTTGGTTTCTTGGGGGCTATTCAGGCACCCGGGCAGCATCCGGTGCTGCTCCCTCCACAAAGGCATCCCCCGCCATCCACATGGAAATTAGGGTTTTCTATACCCCTCCAAGACACAGAGTGATGGGTACAGCACGGTGGAAGAGATGTGCTTGAGGAACACAGCTTCCCCCTTTTTGGGGTGGGCAAGGATGATGTTGCCCAGCAAAGTTGTCAGGAAGTTTTTAAGAATAAAGTTCTTGGATCAGGAAGGTTTCCTGTGAGAGCACATGGACACACATTCTAAACTATCATCAGGCCTTGCCAATCAAAAGCTCCCTCTTCCCCTCTCAATTTGCCTTTCATTCCCACTGTTTTATAAAGATGGACTCATATTAATGCCTCTCATCTGTGCCACAAAAATATAAACCTTTCCATTGTCGTTTGCATTTTTGAACATAAAAGAAGTCAAATTTGAAGCCCCAGCTCAGAGGCTTCCAGGTTTGTAAGGGAGGCCTGAATCCCCAAATACACTTGATGGGTCTTTTCCCTTTTCAGAGGATCTAGAGGACCAGCCCAGCATGCTTTGGGTTTAATCAAGTCTCAACAGATGTCAAGCTGGTGAAATAACATCATCTGTCCCCCAGAGACAATGCCAGCATTCACATCTGCTCCCAATTTCACTTCACTGCTGGAGAAAAAGTGAAAGCTCCTACTGTTACTCCACTTGGAGTCCTGAACAACAGTCTAAATCGGACTTGGTGATCTTGGAGGTCTTTTCCAGCCTGAACGATTCTGTGATTCTTTCATTGAAATGATTCTGTGATTCTCTCATCATTCTCTCATTGATGGGTTTTGTGAAGTCATTGAGCTCTAGACCAGTGTGAGAAGGCCCCAAAACAGGAAAACCCATCCTGAGTGAACCTGCAGAAGGTGCAGTCCTAGGCAAGGCACATTTCAGGATCTGCCCAAGGACCCATCACTTGTGATGGACAATCAGGACTGTCCTCTGCTCAGAAATTTAGCACTTGACTCGTGGCAATGTCATCCAGCTCTACTTCTGGATGCAAGGGACCAGCACAGCCATGCTTTCAAGCTGGAGCTGAAGCAAATCCCAAGTGCTAAAAAAAAATAAAAATAAAAAAAAAGGTCTTGACTAGATTTCAACTGTGCTGATTTATGTTTTCAAGTGGAAGGCAGTTTTAGCTGAAGTAAACTACACAGTTTTAAGATCATTCAAAATTCATGGCAGTTTGATCCCACAGGACGTCAAACAAACACAAATGATTTGCCAGGAATCCCTACAAATTGAAATAACCAAACCGCACACGGTTCCAACAAAAGTCTTGAACCAGTTCTAAGGCAGGGAAAAATAAGGATTAAAATGGAGAATTTTTATTTTATTCATCTACACAAAAACATCTTCAATGTAATGCACATCCAGATCAGCTGCATACAAAGAAGGAGCACAAATATATAACATCTTGAAACTCAAAACTCCTCCAACCCACAAACCAATAGGAAATGGACAAATGAAAATAAGAGTCACAAAAACAGAAGGTACATTTAGATTCTCTTGCACTCTATGGAGTGGTTTTATTTTAACACAGGGCTGAAATAGAAAAGGAAATAATCTGAAAAAGCTAACACAAAATGCAGGTAACAGACATATCATGTGTGGTACAGTCATGAGAAAGAAAACAGACAACCAAAACTGTGACAAGAATGTGCTTAGTTATTATATTCTTTCAAGCTTGGTCTGCCAGCATTTTTTCCTTTTTTTTTTTCCTGTGTACTGGTCATCGATGTCTGCCAAAAGACTTTTCATGGATTTCTGCAATTCCATTTCCCCCAAAAGGGAGGAAATGATGTTTCTCCACAACCACAAGACCCAGCTGTAGGTTTTACACCACAATTTGTAGCTGTAAACCAACACAGTGACACACATCCCCCCTGCCTAAACAACCAACACCAAGCCAGTAGCGAAATTTCAGTGTGGGTTATGCAAAATGAAAGGATTAAAAAATGAAAAGAGCATTCACTTCATGTTGCTCCTTTAAAACATTATCACATAGCTCCTTTTTTTTTTTCCTAACCTGACCTTTTTTTTCCCCAACGGTTTATCTATAACTTAATATAACTAATTCTTTTGAAATAATGTTCACAGTTAGCATAATTGGTGTTATATAGTTCTAATGTACATTACAGAATATTCTGTCACTAGACACTAAATTGAAATTTTAAAGAAAATGATAGAAATAGCTGTAAGGGAAAAAGTACCCTTTTAAATCTAATTTGCTATGCACCGCAGTAGGGTAATGGATGCAATGAAAGTTCCTTTATTGAGTTCCCATGTCCAAAAGGTATTTAGGTAGCAAAGGATGTTAAGCAGACCCCCTGTGCTCCTCCTTTAAGTAAAGATAGCAGGAAATAAGGTATATAGGTTTGTGTCCTCCTGATTTTTATTTCCTCAGGAGTACAACTTATGCAAAGGGCACCTTAGGCTACTTGGAGGATCACAAAGGGTGCCCTCGACCCCCTCGCTGTCTGCATGAATGGAAGCATCTAAAGGATGGCTGAAGCCATACAGCGAGTTAAATCCTTCAGGTGGGTCTTTTCAAATTCCAATAGTGAGGAGTTACTGGAGAATTGGTAAGGATTTCACTAGGCCCCAGCAGGTTTGAGATCAAAAGCCCTGGTTAAATAAAAGCCTGTTGGGAAATCTTAAAACCTCTTTGTAATGTAACTTTAAAAAGTTAATACAAAGAACCCTTAGACTGAAGCCTGTAACAGCATGAACAAAGAGTATATCAAAACTGATTCCATTAAGGGAAGGCAGACAAATAAATTCATTTAATTTAAAGAGAAATCAGATATATTACTCTGCTAAAAACTAAAAAGCATATCAGGAAAAGAAAGCCAAACAGATTTTACAATACACATGCACACAGAGCTGTGAATAATGGCGATAGATATATATAAAATCTATTTATAAATATCTCTCAGAACAGAGACCAGAACATTATATACACACATATATGTTTAAGTATCAATTTATCCAATATGTGCATGTGTGTGTGTGTGTATAATTCTAATATATACATATTTTTATCATTTATGAGGCCACACGCTGGGCTCTCAAATCTGCAGTTCGATATTTCTATACAAGTATCCAGAAAAACGCAGCTGAAAGAGCCCCTACATTCAAACTGACACAAGACATTTTTCAACCCAATTAATTAAAAAAGATGGGTGCTCATCAGTCAGCTGGCACGGGATTTTTCTCCATCATCTTGCCAAAGTGTCACAGTGTTAGTTGCGCAGCATGTTGGAAACAGAAAATCTGGGACTGGGATTTCGATATCATTTATTAGCTGACCTCTCTCCCAGCAGCTCTTACACTTTTAACTCGTTGGGAGTCCTGCACTGGAGGTGGGAGGGTACGAGAGGGAAGATGGAGAATCACGTTTATGCTGGGAAAGTCCTGTCAGTTCATCCTCTCAGCGAGATGCTTGGAGATCTCGTGTTGGACACCCACACCGGGGATTGGGCAGCACTCGCTCAAAGCAAGCTGTGTCCCGAGCATCCTGTGAGCAAGGGAAGGCTGTGTCCCTGGGGACCATGGCTGGGGGTCCCTCACTTCACCCAGGGAGGGGTCACTTCAGTGCTGGGTGCTCTGGACCCATGGGAGGAAGGCTCCTCTTGTCCCACAGCTCACTGTCCCTGCAACAGTCGCTCACAGCAGGGAGAATTTTGCTCTCTCCACCCTCCAAGAAAGGAAAATAAGAGCTGAATTTTGCTGGTCTGTGAGGCTTTTTATTATTATTATCATGGGGGAGATGTGGCCATCTCCTTAGCTAGGAAGCACTATTATTCCTCGAGTTTGAGAAATAATAATTCTCTCATGACTCTATAGGCTGTGCGCTGGAGGAGGGAGATGTATGCGTGGTACAACTGAGGGTGAATGCCTGCAAAAATTAATGTTCTATGGGATTTTTTAAAAAAAACTTTCCTCCTCATAACTAAATTCTGAAATTTTAGTTCAGCAGTGCTCACTTAGGTTGCATATAGTAAGAGAATGGGACCCACCCTCATTCTTTAAACCCATGAAACACTGCCCCTACAGCAGAAACAAATCATTCTGTCCCTCTACACTTGAATAACATTTTTCTGGAGATAAGAAATCAGCAACATGTTTCACATATGGTGCTTTTCATCCCAGCAAGCAGCAATGGTTTCACAACCTATACTAGTGGCAAATATTTTATTTTACTTTATTTTACTTTATTTTATTTTATTTTATTTTACTTTATTTTATTTTATTTTATTTTATTTTATTTTATTTCATTTTATTTTATTTTATTTTATTTTAACAATTAAATTGCACATCAAATCAAAGACTCTTAACTATAGGTGTAGTAATCATTTTGGCAATGCCAAATTTTGGGTGGACTCCACCAAATGAATGCAGGGACCACTATTTGTCAACAGATCATTGCTCTGTGCACCAAATCACTGAGGTGGCTGCCAAAGAACTGCCCTTTGCAATAGAAAGCACAGAAAAATGGCAAAGTAAAGGATTTCAGATGGAGACAGGACCACAAGGAAAACCCAGGTGAAAGATATTGGTGTTTGGGAACCTCGGTCTCAGTGCTGTGACTCACATTCTTGCCCTAGCGACAAGTATCTAATAATCCCAGGAGATAAATGTCACTTTTGACCCTTTGTTGGAGAGAAAATCTCTCTGAAAACACCGTATCTAATAATATCAAAGGTTGTGGTGGCTTCTGCATGGCTGGCAATTTTTAGACCGGTAGAGGATGAGGTTTTCTGGTTCAAACAGGAATTAATTGAGGGAAGTCATATGGCTTGTGTTATACACGTGACACCAGATGATCCAAATAGTCCTTTCTTGGCCTTATAATCTACAAATAACCTTGTGGAGGTACTGCTCTCCTGTGGATTAGTGGCAAACCAATGCTCCTCTTGCTTGGATGAGTTTTCTGATCTAAATACCACCCAGACCTGCGTGGCCTACAGGATTTGACTGGATCACGGTCTCAGACGCAGCCATTGCCAATTAATGCCAGGCATGAGATAAACCAGGGTAGGACATGCTCCACTTCAGGTGCTGTGTGATCCATTAGCAGCCACATAACAAGCCAGCTCTGAAGCAAAACAATTTTGCTATAAAGACATTTATAAATATAGTTTTACCCTTGCTATCTTTGCATTACCTTGCACCACAAGGCCCAGGCTGTCAGACACCATGGGGCTCTTTGGCTCTGAATTAATCAGCTTCGTCTGCAAGGGCAGGGTATAATTGTGGCCAGCTTATAATCCATAAAAATAATAAGATTCTGGAATGGTTTGTGTAGCAGGATAACCCATTCCTATATGGAAAACAGCATATGGGGTCTTGTCTACCTCGCTTGGATTACGAGGTAGAGAAAACACCTGGCTGAGCAGTGCTCAGGAATTATCAGGTGGATGATATTACACGAGCAAACCGGGTCTTTATTTATTTGCTTTACATGGCTGCCTTCGAGTTCAGGTTGTTGGAGTTACATAATGCTAAGCTTCTTCCTGACCACCCCACGGCCCTGACTGCTCCCAGTCCTTTGCTGTGATCCATCAGTGCAGTGTCGCTGGGAAATCTGTGCCAGGGAAAGTCAGGCTGCACCCCCCAAAAACCAAGGTCAGCTCAAACTCAGTCACCACCCTAAAGTCAACCAGAAATAGCTCTTAAATGCAGCTATTCTTATTCCTGTCCCTATCTCTCATCAGGCCTCGTTTTACCCCCCAGGATAATTTTTGATGTAGAAGGAAATGTGCCATTTATTAAGTCAAGAACCACTTCCTTTAGAATCTACAAAAATTTCTTCTGAGGTTTCCCTTTCAAGCACTAATCTTATTTAGATCTGCAGACTGAGACAGTAGCAAAAGGTGGAAAAACTTACAGTCATTACATTGATTAATCAGCTGCTGAAATTTGGCTTTCCAGTGTGACTCCTCCATTCTCTGAATGTGTGGCCCTACTGCAGTGCAATCAATTTGTCTGTGCAGGCTCCAAAACCCCAGAGCCACACAATGCAAAAAGGCAATCTTCTGCCCTCTTTGACCACAATAAGCAACATTACTGAAATCACCGCTCCTGTACGAGTGTAGCCTGACCCCATATTTGTAGGCAGCAGAGTATGACTTCATTAAAAACCATCCTCTGTGTTAGGGAGAGGGAGCAAGGCAAGGCAGCAGCAGAACAGCATATGTCTGAAACTGATAGTAAAATGGGTGATGCCTTAAACCCCACCTCTGTACCGTTATTTACATACATATCTTTCATCTGACATAGGCTTCCCCTCCAGCACCTTGAATATATCAGTCCTAAGGAACAGACTTTAAGTTCAAAGAGTGCCATCCCCAAACCAAAGTAGGGGGTTATCAAGTGAGGTGCGCCAAGCAGTAAGACAAAACATATGCATTTTTAATAGATAGCCTCTCCTCCCCCTGAGGAAGCCAAGAAAAGAGACTCTGTGAAGCTTCAGCTGAAAACAAGTTCAGTGGATTTATACTCAGGCTGCTATTCACAGAAAAACAAAATTCACAACTCTCATATATATATATATTTTTTTTTTGCTAGATGTTTTCCAATAATTCTTCAAAGCATGCCAGCCCCACCCTGAGTCCTGCTGACCAGGTGAATTCACCTCCACACAGCATTCAAAAAGAAGAGAGTGGCAAAAGATCGTGAAAACAAAATGAAAAATAAAGAGGCCATGAAAGAGAAACAAAAATCTCAACAGGTCTGTATGGAATTTCAGCAGCACTTTATTTATTAATGCATATGAAGCTACCACTGTATTCCAGCTCCCAAAGACAGATCTGTAAGGAATAGGCCACATGCTGATTGACAGCAGCCATAATTCCATACAATGAGACTGTATTAAATTGTTTGATGTGATATGATACTCATCACTTGTAACTGATCAAACACTCTGCTGCATCAAACAGTATTACAATACAATCAGCCTGGATATGGTTCCTGCCAAGGCTGTTCATCACATTGCACACTTCTGCATTAAACATATCTATTAATAGCATTGACAAACTACTCCTATCCAAGCTTTTTATTTTTTTTTTTTTTTCCCAAGAATTGCAGGACGTGGAATGTGCAAAGAAATCCACAGATAATGCTTTACAGTTTGAGGCAGCACTTCTGTTGGCGGAATGCTCCAACATGAAAGGCTCTCCTGATTTGGGCATTTTGTAAGGTAATGCCAAAAGTTGCAAAATTGTGCCCCAAAAACAAAGCCCTGACATTCCTGCTTCCATTTTTCTTGCTCTATTTTTTTTTTTGTCTGGTTTTTTATTTCTCTCCTATATGCAAACAAATTGAGAGATTGACTAGTTTTTGACCAAGATTTTAATTTTGCTGCACCTCTCCCCAGGAGAGCTGCTATCTTGAAGGAGGGAGATGTGTTTGCTAACTCTGATCCTTCTAGAGGAGTAAGACATAAATAAAAGCAGCAAATTCCTTGTCACCACTGCTCCTGCTGCAGACAGCAAGGGTGACACTCTGCAGCCCGTGGGGGACAGGACTGGCTGCCAAACAACTGTAGGGGCTCTCTCAGATGCAGATTCTAAAATGAGCCTGGGTCTCTAGAGGGCAGAGGTCAGCTGTCCTCAAATCTCTGTGAATGCTAGATTAAGTTTATTCATCTCCCTGCTTTCACTTAAAAACCAAATTATAGGATGGTTAAATGTTAATGCCCAGGAGCTTGTGATACGATCAATGCCCTCAGTTACCTCTGCCAAGGGGAGCACAAGGTGTTCAGACCCCAAAAGGATGTAAGAAGTTACTGTGATGACCAGGGAACACATTCTCCCCATGAATTACTGAGTGCTTCACGCCTGGTGAGTGTTTTGTTTGCAGTCCCGACACAGCTCAGGCACCCTCAGACACAGAGGGGAGACCCAGGGACTTCCCACCTGGATCTCCTGGATATCCAGCCTCAACCACAGCTCTTTCTAAAGGATTTATACCTGTGATTCCCAATGCCGATCTCCCTGCACCAACCCGGAGTGCCCAGGAACAGCACAAAACCAGGCACGCAGTGAACATGGCATTTAGCAACCTTCGGAGCAGACTCTCAGTGCATCCCGTGAAACTACTCCAGGGTGTAAAAATAAAGTGATAAATGAGCATGAGGGGTCCACAGAACTCCTCGTGGACAGGCATGCACATCATCATTGGACAATCCTCCCCCTTGACTGCTATCTCAGCTTGGGAGAACTATGATCACACAGCCATGGAAAATAGGAAGTAATATGCAGGAATGCATGCCTGGCTGTGTGGAGCTGGCACCGGGTTTTTTTTCAAGCTGGGATTGTATACATTTTACATTTATGAATATTTTTGCAAACTGCACTGACAGAAGGTGCCTTTTGTCCTGTTTCTCACTTCTGCAATGTCAGTGTGAGCAGATTAAGCTCATGGCATGGTAGCAAATTATCCCTGTTGATGGGACCAGCTCCAGGAAGATTACTTAAGAGAGGTGTGTAAGGCATTTCCTTTTCCTAATTAAAAATATTAAAGTCTTTCAAGATAACAAACCATCTCAGAAGGTTATGTTAAAGGCTGGGAAATAGAGAGGAAAGGGCTGGAAAGGCTTTTACACTCTGATGGACAGTTTTTAGCACTAAGAGCCCAGTGCAGTGTGTAGAGCTAAAGAAACAGTAACTTTCTATCTGGGTTTAGCTAAGTAATTCAAGATGCTGCAAGTTAAGTGTAACAGTAGAAAGGAAGAAGTTCAAAAACAAAGTCCCAGGCATTTCAGTGCAGTGTACAGTATGCTAAATTGTGATATTACAGAAATTGCTGGGAGTTTGGCCACAAAACGTTTCATACTGCACCAGCATTCTGCCAGGGCTGGCTTCCAGCAAGTCCAGACATTTTTTTCCTTTCACCTGTGCTTTTTTCCATTTTCCCTCCAGTTTGTTAACGCAAATCAAACCCTGTGACAGAGAATTACAAGCCCTCATTCTGAATGTACCTCTCCCTTTATTAAATCAGCACGACTGAAAAGTCACCACGCACCAGGCAAAGACAACTGCAAATCTGTGCTTACCCTCCCCATACCACCTGAGTGCCGCTATTATTCCTCATCCTTGGGGAAAGGACCCCATATGTGAGTTTCAGAAACCACCTCAGTAACTCCAAGCATCATTATCAATAGTAGGATGAACTGCAGCTGGGATGCACTGAGAAGGCACAGTAATACTCGCCCTAATCTCTGCATTCATCTCACTGGCCCTCGCTAGGAAGTTTAAGTACACTTACTGGGGATTCTTCAGCCCTTGAAAGGTAGGAAGACATCTATGAGGCTTGACGTACCAGCTAATTAACTTGGGTTTGGAAAAAAAAAAATCTTCTTATCTACTTAACTTGGAGACACTCTCTTTGTTTTTAAGCCTGCAGACTACCTTCTCTTTAAAATGCACGTTACGTACCACTCCGTAGTATGGAATGTATTATTTTTAACGAGGACCTATTTTAACTTGGACCTAAAACTACTAACATTTGACGGAGGGTTTTTTTTTTTTTTTTTTTAAAGCTATTTGCAGAATCAGCTGAATGATAGTCTGTAGCCTGTGTTTTGCAAGACAGGCTACAAAATCCTCCTGCTTTCCTTCTGTCCTTAAAAACACGGGCACACAAACGTACGAAGCGCTTGGAAATTAAGCCCCAGATGCACCCACACCTCCCCTCTCCCCCCAGAACCTATAAAAGAGTTTAAATAAATCTCTCAGGTTTTGCTTCTCAGTCTCTGGAAGTGGGGAATATTGAGACTGGGAGAAAGTGATTGAATTTGTGCCTGCAGTGGTTGGGGCACGTGAGTGTTTCCTGCAGCTCTTCTGACAGGAACACATATGTGAGCAACTCCTGTAACATCCCTGCTCAGAATTAAACCACGCCAAAATTTCCTGCGGATGGCACAGAGAGATTTTAAATCCTCACCATATTCCTAAGAGATAGAACAGTGGCATGATTGACCAAGCTTTTTTTTTTTTTTTTTTTTCTTCTTTTTTAAAGTACACATATGATGATGCATCATAGTTATAAACAGATGGTATTTGGCCTCCTTCCTATTCTCAACATTTGGAATTCCTAAACTATGTGAATTAAACAATAATATTTTATAAACATACAAGGGATTTTGCTCACTGCTTTGTTAACATAGAAATTATACAATGCTGACATTTATTTAAATTTTAAAAAGTAAACAAGAGTGTGTATTGAATTAAAGCAAACTAAAATCAACAGAGAGAAATATGTTCTGTGCGCACATTACCTACAACGGCACGGGCCTTTTTCGGGGAGACATAATGGGATGAAGCACAAATTGTAGCTTAGACAGTCTGATCCTTTGTGCTCGAAAGGCTCATTTAACACCTCGCTGTAAACAACGGATATTTATACCATAATTGGCCAGTTGACCATCAGTTGTTCATTTACTCTGTAACCTGCTATTATGGAGTTAAAAGAAGTTCCTTTCTGTTGGCTTTTCTAGGAGTGAAAGTGTGTTTGCAATTTTAGTACCAACTGGATTCAGTCTAACACTTGTACTTAGTATGAGAAACATTTTCATAATACCAAAATTTGGGGGAATAAGAGTATTCCTGCCAGGAAGGGAAGAAGAAAGTATTGGTTCTTAAAAGAAGAATTCTGTTTGCTTGGTTTCCTCTTTCCTTTCCATTTTAACCCCTTTTTAGGCTCCTCTCGAGCTGTGCAAAATTGAGAAGCACTTAGGTTTTAATCACTATTCCCAGGTCTGCAAAGAGGTTCTGTGATGAATAAATAATGAATCCGAGATTTTAATCAGTGTTATGATTTTTGAAAAGGCTAATTATCATTGTTTACAGACATGCCTTTCCAACGTATTTCCTTGTTTTGCCTTCAAAGCTCCAAGGGTTAAGCCCCTCGCACGCATCCCTCCCATCCCTCCCCAGCGCCTCGCTCCTTGCCCGGGATTTCTTGCGGGGACTCGGGGGTATTTTTTTGTTGGTTTGGTGTTTTCTGAGGATGTGCTTTTACCGGGGGAGCCGCAGGAGAGGCGGGGACGAGCGGCC
>VXBU01005406.1:541571-556571 GCA_013400315.1 Bombycilla garrulus
AGCGGCCGGAGGCGCGCAGGGCTGCGGGAAGCTGCGCAACACGAGCGGCCGCTCCGCACCCGCGGAAAAGCCGCTGCGGGGAGCGGGGGTGGGCTTTATCTGTGCTGTCTGTGCTTGGCAATGCTACAGAAGAATCTGATTTTCAAAAGAATCTTTTATTATCGATAATGTCTGTGATAGAAAGTGGCGGGCGACGCGTCCGTGCCCCGCTGCCCGGGGAAGCTGCGCTCCGTTCCGCTCCGCCCGCAGCGCCGCGCCGGGATGCGCCGGGATGCGCGGACAGCACCGCGGGGCTGCCCCGACAGCGATCGCCCCCGGCTCAAGCTCCTCGCGTTATTATCACTGCCATAATTTTCATTATTTATGATTTTTACCATTACTGCTACCACTGGCCCCGTTTAACCTGGTTTGCCCACACCTCCATCCTCTCGGCTGTTCAACCGGGATGGGAAAACCTTTTCCGGGGTGGGATATTCGGTGCCAAGGTCCCGATTTCCTCCAGTTCCCCTCCTCTCTTTCTTGGCCGTTCCCCGGGACTCGCGTCCCGCAGCCTCCTCCCGCTCCGCGCTCGCTGCCGCTTCCGCGGGTGGGGGGAACAACTTCCAGCCCCTGCAGCCCTTGATTACCAGCTTCCAGCAACAGCTGCGAATCCTCGCTAAGAATCTAAAGAAATATCAGATTAGGCAGCGATGCTATTTATTGCCCTGTAATTAAAGTTCTATCAGTGTTTCTATTATAAAACCTTATTTGCAAGGGTTGGTAACTCAGAGGCAAAATTTTCCTGCAAGATGAAGCCTTGCTAAGAAGTATTTCGGTTAAATAATGTTAGCTTGTTAGAAGGTAAAATCCACAAGGACTTTCATTAAGGTGCTCTTTTATATCTGCAAATACATTGCCAAGTCCCCCAAATCAAGGATATACAAGAGGATTTTTTTTTTTTCCAAAAATCAAGGATCATGGAAAGGTTTTAATATAATTCTCTGGGAAATTATTCCCATGAAAACAATTTGTTTGAAAGAAAATGCCCTCTGGTCTTTTCCACACAAACTAGTCTTGGGCTAGTACATGAGAACCCAACTTAAAAGTGCCTATGAGCAGAAAGGAGGTTGGTTAATTATTTTCAACTGTCCTTTCTGGAATAAAAAACAGAGTAAGCAGCTTGAACAGGGAAAGGTGAATTTAATTTTCGAGGCCCTTTAACTTTTAATAATCTGAGGAACAAGATGGGAGGTACATTCTACCCTCCCAGTTATCCTGATATAAATTCATTCAAGATTTATATTGGTGTAATAGAGAAGCAGAATTTGCTCCATGATTTCTAATGAACTGCTGGCTCGGTCTTTAAAAACGCAATTAGAAAAATCTAACCACCTAATTCAGAACAGCTTTGAGCTGAGGCAGAGGTCTCAGTGCTGCAAACAGGGATGGGAGCTGGTCGGTGCCACGGCTCCTTGCTGTGCCTGCAGCACCAGAGTGGGGCTGAGAATGCTGGAAACAGTTTGCTACAGAATTCCCTGATTGTTTTAGGATTTTCCTTCCTATTATATGAGAAAAGACAATTCTCATGTGGAATAAACCTGTGGTTCATGTGATCTCAAACGCTAAGACAAAAGGATTGTAGGATTAGGAGCCTGGCCTGTTAGTGATGCAGGAGGAGCTGTCTGGTCAGGGCACAGAGTTGGGAAAACCCAGCTCTGGCTCTGCACTGAAACTCATCTCAAAGCCTTGGCACCACTGTGCCAGTGCAGGTGGAACATCAATAAATATGAAAGTGAGTCAAGGTTCAGTTCTCTTGCTGTACTCACAGGATTAGGTGTCTGCATTCACCGCTTACTCACGTGAGCAGGAACAACAGGGACCGAGATCCCAAACTGTCCCTCTGACCTTCTGAAGGGAGGGGCTGAAATGAAGCAGTGTGGGGTGACACTCTTGTTTCCTCTGCTGAAACTGAGAGGCAAAACTCCACAGATTCTTTCAGCCTGCAGTGCTGAAGGAGACACTCCCTGGGGGAAACATCACTTCTGACTGCCTGGAAGACCTACAAGTATCACCTCTGGCTAGCTGGCAGTCCTACATCACTCTCTTGGCTGAGGACCTCAAACAGGCCAGGGTAGCCCCTGACACATCCTGAATCAGAATGCTTTGGGTTGGAAGGGACCTTTAAGCACATCCAGTTCCAATCCCCTGCCATGGGAAGGGACACCTTCCACCAGGCCAGGGTGATCCAAGCCCTGTCCAATTCAGCCTTGAACACTTCCAGGAATCCTTGCTCCAGAGCAGCTGTGCATCTTCACTAAGAATGTAAAGAAATATCAGGAGATAACACAGCATTGCTATTTATTACTCTGCAATTAAACTCCTCACAGAGTTTCTATTATAAAATGTTACTTGCAAGGGTTCATAAGAAGGGAAAAATTTTCCACCAAGACGAAGCCTTGCTCACCAGACAGAGCTGGGCATGGCTGAAGTACCACTGTCAGTAAGCTCAGCAAGGCAGAGCTCCACCTCACCAAGGAGCTGGGTGAGACCTCCTCCGGCCCTGGGGCTGGTGAGGGTGTGCCCCGAGCACAGCAGGAGTCTTTGAGTGCAAACCACACAGCTTTTATGTTTTGAGTCTGCTCACCACAAGCCGAGTGCAGCATTACAGCATCTCCTCTTTCCCTTTTATTGGTTTGGACAATGACTCACTGTGATACTTGAAGCAGTTTGCTACAACTGCACCATGCCTCAGTTTCCCCAGCAGCAGAGCCATAAAATATGTCAGTTTGCTGGTGCAAGGTGTGATGACACTGGTGAACATCTGTGACACACCGGTGCAAGGCAGTCTTGTTCCTGGGATCACCACCAGACCTACACTCTTGGGAAGACCACGTCCACCCAACCACAAGCAGTGCCTAAAGCCAAGCTGGGCTTTGGCTGAGCACAAAGGAGGAATTCGCATGCAGAGAGACGATAACTGCAAAATTCCAACTCATCAGTGCTAGGAGAACAACCAAACACTTTCCACTGGGTCTCCCTAGATTGTTTTTGATTGCTTGATGGGATAATTTTAACAAGAAGTAACACATGCTCTCTCTCACACTGAAAAATGACATTTCAGCTTCTTGATGGTGTCCAAAGTCACAGAGACACTCATGGAGAGGGGGACCGGGCTGTGCCTTTCACCCCTTTCAGGGAGGGGAGCTGCCTTCCCTGATCCAAGAGAAGCTGAGACCACACCTATCTGCAAAGACAAGTCTTATTAGGCTTCACATCGTAACACCTTACCCAGAGTCCTCTTCCGGCTTCTTCCCGGAGCAGAGTTGAAAATCTTGGAATCGTCATAAGGTTTTATTATCGCTTGCAAACCGAATTCTACTTCATCAGATAAAGACACAATTGCATTCATTGACTCTGACACAAGGATATGCATGGTGATAAACATACAGATAGATGTACACACTTATACATGAATGAGATATGCTAATTAAAAATTGCAGTGGGCACTTTATTAAAAATTTATTGTACAATCTACATCTTCAAAACATTTTACATCAACAAATATTGTGGCTTGACTGCTGGAATCATAAGTGATTTATCTTTAAAAGACTGTATTTGCAACTGGATGCAAAGATTCTTGATGAACTGCCATTACATTTAAACTACTGGTTTTTATTGGAAGTATTTTGATTGTTATCTGTTTGTTCTCCATCCTTGAGAGAAATAAAACAAGTGTCTCGGCTTTCATTTTATCGGATAGATGGCACCATGTAGCATATTTCCCATGCTAGTTTGAATTACAGCTGTTTATCTTTCAGCTTTCTTTAAGATTAATTAAATGCAAATGTAACTCCACGAATCATGGGATTACCTGCCAGACCCCTTATTAATACCTTCACTTAAAAACCCCTTAGCCAGAGAGTCATTAATTTGCAATATAAAAAAAAAAAAAAAAAAAAAAAAAGAGAGAGAGAGAGAGAGAGAGAGAGAGAGAGAGAGAGAGAGAAGTGCTCAGGCAGCCCTTTGCCTCCCAACAACCCAGAGATGGCTGCCCAATTAGCCCGGCAGCACTCGGATCCTCCTTTCAGGCCCTGTGGCCCTTTGAGGACACAATAAGGCTCCAATGATAACCTGGCAACCTAGGTAGAAACTCAGCCAAGTGTGAGCGTTTGAAGCTGCAGCTTGGCTGCCATCGTGTCGGCGAAAAGAAAGAATTCAGGCACCATGTCATCCAGTACAAAGGATAAAAACAGATTCAACCGGAAATTCAATGTGGCACCACATATGGGATACATGAGTGCGGTTACACAACAGGCCACATATTTTTTTTGAACAGTCTCCTGCATGTGATGCCGAGGACATGTGTAACCATCATAACGTCTCTAAGAATCTGTATTTAATTTGAGCTGGGGTGGTGGCAGGGATTGGAGATCTGAAGCCGCCACAGGTTTGTGGCAGATGGCTCTGTGTCAGCTATGACAAGCAGCCAGGCTCGGCTTCCTCTGCAGATTTTCTTTTCTCTCTGATCAGGTAAATATGGGCACACTCTGGAAACTTCCACAATTCTGCCTGAGGCTGCAAGTTTGTGACTTAGCCCCATCTGTCACAAATCTTCCCTCGGTTCTGCTGCGAGCAGAGACCTGAATTTACAGCCGAGCGCTGCCCAAGAAAACCCGGCCGTCTCGCCCTGCGAGGAAGCACAAGAGAGAAGCACACGGAGCCCTGTTAGAGGCTGGGACACAAAATGCAGGAAGGATTTCAGGAGGGGTGGAAGCCAGTTGGTCAAAGAACATTTATGTGCTGTTATTTAAAACAGGGTGAATTCAGTGGGTTTTTTTTTAAGACAGGTAAGCTGGTCATCAGGCGCAGGGTATTTGCTCCCTCTTTACTGGTGGTCTCAGTGGACATGTCATGTGCCCGTCTTAATCTCAGATATGGCAGAACTATGAGCTAGCAGGAGCAGGGCCGAGTTCTGCTTGACCATCATCACTCTGAGCTTTACTTGAGAATAATCTCTTTTTTTTTTTTTTTTTCATTTGAGGAGTTATAACTCTGCAAAGATCTGGACATTCATTTTTTTCAAGGAGTAAAATTCCATCACTATCATTCCATCAACAGTTGCTAAATATGTGGAGATCAAAAGAAGCAAAGTTTTCACATAAAGCAGTATCTTCCCATAAAGAACAAACAGCATAATGTCAGTAGCAGAACAGTATTTTTCATTAAATAATCAACTTGTTTCTAGTGTCCTAAGATCAGAACTGAAGCATTTAATATCTACTCTGCCATTTAGTAAGGAGTGCTCATCCATTCAGACTGGCTCTTTCAGGACAGCTGGAGCTCAAGCACACAGGATTGATTTAGTGTAGATTTTATGCACTTTTTAAAAAAATCGCCTTAACAAACCTAAGATTTAGAGACTAATTTTCCACACAAAACCTGAGATTTGGCAGGAAAGCCTAGAACGATTTACAGAGCTAATTTGTATTGGGTCAGATCTACTCTCCTTCACTCTGCAAGTGAGTAAGGGGGACAAATCAAGGTGGAAAACAGTTTGTAGCAATTATTTTTGGAGTTCAATTTTCAAACTCCAAGCACCTTTGGAAACCACCATCCAAAGAGACTGTTGCTTTACATGAATTGGGTGCACTGTGAGGCCCTAGGTAGAGCTATTTAATACACCTCAGCAGAGTAACAAACTGGTCTGCTCTGCAGTTTCTTATATCAGCCTTTGAAAACTCACCTCATTCTTGCTGTCTTTAAACAAAAACATTAAATTTTGGATGAAAAACCTATGCAGTATCCTGCATAGGATGGCTCAGAACACAGTGACTGACTAGAACAGTGGTAAAACAGTTCCATGCTTTTTTTCTCAAAGTAATTTGAATAAACTGTATGAAAAAAAAAAAAAAAGTTTTCATGCTTTTTGCAACTTTTCTTGACCCATTTCTCCATCTACTTTTGAAGTAGCTGTGGCTTATCTGCCAGTTTTCATTTGCTTTCTAAAACTCCCCTGGAAGCTATCTAATACTGTCAGAATTGGAAGCTCCAGGTGCTGGTGTTTTTGCTGAAAGTTGCCCCCATAACAGCTTTAATCCTGCTCTGGAAGTGCAGCCAACTGCAGTGAGCCAACTGCAGACCAACATTTGGGGACACGGTGATCATGGAAATGTTGGATTAATGGTTGGACTCAATGATCTGAAGGGTCTTTCCCAACCTAAATATTTCTATGATTCTGTGATTTTCAAAGAGCTGGAGTCCCCTGGATATTCACCTCAGAGAGCCAAGAGCAAGACAAGCCGAGAGAGAAGTTCAGGCGCAGGCCACCTACAGACATCTATACCTGCACAAAAATCCATTTATCTATGGCTGGATCACAAAATTAGGCAACTCCAGCTCCCTTCCTGCCAGCTCATTTCTCATTTCCACAGTGAGGATCCGTATATGCCAGGCTGATCTCTCTGGTTCTAAGGGTCACCCAAAATGCTTAAATTGTGTCCCACAGCCCAGCACAGCTTCGCACCTGTGCAAACCTCTAAGCCAGAGAGAGGTTTCATATCAGCCATACGCAGGGAATGGAAAGGGTCAAGACTTGAGTCTAACCTGGATGTGATCCTGAGCAATTTAATCCAAGTTTGAAGACAGATTCTACTTAGAAACTGGCCCTGCTTTGAGCAGAGGCTGGGCTGGTGACCTCCAGAGGCACCTTCCTTAACTAGGCTGTGATTCTGTGTTCCAAATAAGTAATGGAAGTTTTCTTTCACATAAAAAAATCCTTATGTTTTACATATTTTCCTTAGGATCACATGCTTAAGTACTGGAACAGGGATGGGAGAGCATGGACACAGAGCTCTGCACTCCAGAGTTCCTGTAACTTTCCCCCACAGACTCTGAGAAGCAGATCTAAACCACCTCTGAAACCATTTTAAATCACGTTCACTGGAAACTGAGCAGCTTAAGAGGCAAATACAAGCTTCTCTTTTGTGTTTCTAACCTCCTTCTGACCTGCACCTAATGCTAGCCAGGTAAAAGCAGAAATTCAATACAATTCCTTCATTTTTAACTCCACAAGCATGCTCTGCTAATGAACAGAAAGCCAGCAGGATGGATGGAAACACTTGCACTATTTGCATACCCTATAAAGCTCTGAATTAACTTTATCAGCCCGGGACAAAAGATCTGGAGAACACTGTAAGCAAACATCTGTTCAGTATACATTCACCATTAAAAAGTAAACAGTAGGATTGGCTCCATAAGGAACAGGTTGGGAATTATCAGAGTACTACACATCACATAAACTGATGGCACAGCCCAGAATTCTCTAAAGCAATGATCACACCAGCACAAAAACAGCTCTCAGGCATCAGAACGGCATGAATGATGAGAGATTAGAATATAAACACGGAATAACGTTCACAAGGAGATACTGGAAAGACTGGGATCCTCTAAATGTTTGACAGATGTTTACAAAATAATGGATGGTACAGTAAAGATGGATGGGGAGCTCCTGCTTCCAGGCCACCAACACCAGAACAAGAAGACACTCGACAAAACTAAAGGTGGGGAAAACCTGAGCTAATTGAGGAAATTATTTAAATAATTTCACTGTCATAAACACATAATAAAATCATGGAATGGCTTGGGTTGGAAGTGACCTCAAAGACCATCTCTTTCCAAGCCCCAGCCATGGGCAGGGACACTTTCCACTAGACCAGGTTGCTTATGGAAAAATGAATTTCCCATGGAGTTTTGCTGGGGATTGGGCAAGGATAAAGGCAGAGGCACCATCCCTGGCTCTCACATGGCCTTTTCAGGAACTGTGAACAACAGGGCTGATGGGACATCTGGCATCATGCTCCCCTGCATCCTCACGTGCCCAATGCCCTGTGTTTTACACTGAAAATGCCTCCTGCTGCTTCCCTAGCTTTGCCTAAATATGAAAGCTGGACCAGGATCAGTTTTCCCTTCTAAACGTTTCCCTGAAATACCCAAGATACTGCTTTATCTCAAATCGGAGAAAAAAGAAAAGGAAAAAAAANAAAAAAAAAAAAAAAAAAAGTTTTGTTACAACTGCCCTCTACAGCCAAATCCTGAGACTGGAAACAATTCAGATGTCTACGGTCTAACTGGGATCTTAATTTGATTTTACAGCAGTTTAATCCCTTTGAATGCAGCAGACTTCTTCTACAGTGGTGTCAGAAAGAAAAAAATCACGCCATGTGTCTTTTCATAGGCAGGTGAGCTTCTGTAGTGTGATGGAAATGAGAAGATGAATGTCAGAAAGTGGGCCAAATTCTTTTCTCCATTAAACAAGCATGAGTGAGAGTAGGATTTTTCTGTAGGAACTGAAGCTGACAGCATGTCAACCAGCACTCATTCAGCTGGGAGGGCTGGGAGAGATTATTTAAAGTTGTCAGCTCCTTCCATGCCTGGCTTTTGGCAACTCTTCTTGTCCCTTTCCACTGTATACTCTTTATACATGCTGTTTTAAATTAAGAAGCTCAAGTGAGGAAACTGAAAGGTAAACTTTAAGAAAATATTGCAGAAAAAAATGCTTTGCCCTATTTTATTTTATTTATTTTAACTTTAAATCTACTAGATAGGGCACTAACAGGTCCTGTGGTGTGCCCTGACCAATGCCCTGTTGTTGTTACTTGCTTTATTCCGGTGCTTACTTTGGCAACCAAAACCACCCAGAACTAGAGTTTGACTCCATGAAACTGGAACAGAACAAATAATTGATAACAAATGAGATTTGCTTCCCTCTCATCTCAATCTTCTGCTAATAACTGGCAGAAGGCAAGGCTGAAATGCAGATGAGCCAGCCCTGAGTGCTGTGTGAATACTCAGGGTGAGCAATGCATCATCTGGAAAGGTTTTCACAGGTGCTTACATTATGGACATTTTTAAAAGTCTGCCAGCATGAATCTGCTCTGTGGAGTTAAGCTACTAGAGTTTAATTCCTTGGTCTGTGCATTTTCACAGGGATGTTCTCCATGTCCAGTCCCTAAGCCCACTGCCCTGCTGCCATTTATCTCATTTCTGCCACTAATTTTGTCAGCACAAGCATTGAGGGCATCTGAAGGAATAAACTGCCTGTTTAATTAGCCACTGTCTAATTATTTTAGATATCCTGAGTAATAAAATCCCGACAATATGTAAAAGGATAAGCCAAGGTGATTATTTGCCAACTTGTGGAGCAGAATCCCCAATCAGCAGAGAAAAGCACTATTGCTTTTAAAGCATTTCTACTTCCAAAATTTCGCAGATACTTGATAAACTCCATGCAGAGAGTTTGGCAGCTAAGGAGCTGCTTAGCATCGACTCTTGTGCTGGGATCCCTTTTCTAGTCCATTAAAGCAGAGATAATATTAAAATGATCTGAAAAAAAAGTGAAAATACAGTGCAAGTGCTCCATAGCCTTCAGGATTTGACTCTGCTCAGCTTCCTTACAAAGCAGCCCCACTCCAGCTGGAATGACCTGAACAGCACAGCTCTAAGCCAGCATTTTCCAGAGGGTTTGTGGACGCTCCACTGTGAAAAGACTAGGTGTACGTGGGTGTAGGCACGAAAAGACAACTCTAACAGTATTCTCTGAGCTGATCCAAAGCCTATTAAAGACAACAGGGTTATTTCCTCTGGTGCTCACAGGTGCTGGATTAGGCTCTGCTTTCCTCATTTTAAAACAATCCCCCACTCAGCTCCATCACTACCTGTTGCAGCGGTTCAGCTCTGACACTCAGAAGCTCTGCAAACCCCATACACAAGGGGCAGGATAAACACCTTTCAGGTTCTGCCTACTAATCATCCCAAGGAATGCTTAAAAAAAGAGAAAAAAATCCTTCAAGCAAATCTGCATTTTGCCTAGGGGCTTGCGCACACATTTTCGACGTGTACTATTTTATATCAGTATTTTTTGCATGCCTTGGCTCTGTGTTCAGGAGCTGGGGATCCATGTGGGAGAAGATCCATGTGAATGCAACCATTAGCTGAGCTTGAAGCATTGGGAAATGCCAAGGTAAACATTTAAGGACTGCTTTCCCTTTGAAGCCCCCATGCCTAACTCTACGATACTATTGACTCAAGAAGTAATGCTGAACACTGGAAGTGTTCAGTCAGCATTTTAAACTATTATGAGCTACCTTCTGAACCATTGCCAAGTTAATAGACAATGAAAGATAATGAGCTTGAAATTGGGTGTTAAATTGCATTTTTGGTTCTCTCCTTTTTTTTTTATTTTTTTATTTTTTTTTCCTTGAGGTTTAACTGTTTCCTGCAGAAACATCAACGTCTTTGATGTACCATTATGTAAATGCCTATTTTTAGGTCACAAGAAAAGTCAAGGCGTGGGCTAAGCCCTCGCTGCTCCTGCTATGTGTGTGCGGGGAGGGGGAGAGAGGTAGACAAGGCAGGCAAGACCCAACTCTTTCTGGTCCCCAGAGGGAGGGAGGGAGGTGGAGGCATGAGGTTGGGTCTGTTGGCAGCATGAAACTCCAAATTACGGAGGAGATTACTTGACCTGCTCATTAACAGCGAGGCCGGACGGCGAGAGCCAGGGAACGCTCCAAGAGCTGCGTTTGTGTCGCACGGGTTAACACGGGGAGAATTCCCCTGCGCCCCCAAGCCTTTAAGGACTTTCAGCTGAATTCAGTTTTCTCAAGCTGAAACACCTCTGTCGTGCAGGGGTGATGTGTATCCAACCTGCCCACGGCAGAGCCAGCAAAGTAAAAGTCAAAAACCACTGTGAATGTACGAAGCAGCACGTGAACAACTGCAGTTATTCTTGTGAAAGCAGCATCGTGTAGTAACAGCTCTTCACTGGAATAATGTAAAATTTAGTGCTTCATCTACATTCAAATTAGAAAAAAAAAAGTGTGACTCCCATCAGTGTAAATACACCACTTAAAACCATGAAAGTCGGCCTAGCACCGAACATTTGAGCAAAACCTGAATGGAGAGTTTGCCACTGTTCTCTGCAGAAATAACTGCAAAGAAGGGGACATGATAAATACCAGTAAATTATGATCCCAATAAACTTTAATGCTCAACACACCTTATAAAGCAAAGAATTGAAATAACTGTAATTATGAAAAACACTCAAATCATTCCAGAAACCAAAGAAATCTTACCTGATACCTGTCACCTGATTTTTTGAAGATAAAATTAGGATAGGAAAGTAGGTTTATCCTCATTAGTATAATTGTAGGATCTTTCTTTTATTTTCCTTTTAAACTAATGAGTTGCATTAATCCAGGTTCATTTTTATAAGCCTCTTGGGTCCAAATGTAAAGGACAGTCATTTTAGAAAACAGTAAATTAAAAAAAACATGTAGCATGCATTAAGTGCACGTATTTCATAAGACCTAGGTTAATACAACTGGCATCTAGTTTAATTAATCCTTGTTAGTGTAACGACTAATATCCCTCCCTAGCATGTTTCCTTTAAACATTAGTATGTTAATTAAATGTTGTTTTTTTAAGGTTTTTTTTTTTCTCTTTGTACTTCAATATGGCATTATATCATCTAAAACTATTCCAAACAACTACCTTATAGAGATGTTTCCTTACAATATCTGGTCTCTTGCAGAAATTCTGAAGCCTTTTAAAAAGCTGTTCAGGTGTAGAATACAGATATTCAGCTGCAGGAAAAACAGATACATTTTTAATGAAACAAAAACCTCAAAGCACACACTCGATATTAGTCACTTTACTAATTAAAAATGCATATTGCTCTGTGCCGCCTCGTGTTTTACATTATTTAAGCATGATTTTATAAGGTTACCTCAGCTCACAAGGATGTTTAATGCTAAATAAGACTGTGTAGTTGTGCTGTTTAGACATCTCCTTTGGGTGATTAAAATACATTATTCTAATGTAACACAATGCATATGTGATACATTTAGTGATGAGATTTTTCGAAGAACTGCTACTACATTAGTGTGTATCCTGTACTGCAGTTGCATACTATCAAGTATTAAATTGTTTAAATAATTTGGTGAGATTTTTAGGCCTGGCTTTTTTTTTTTTCCTCTTCTCTGTATCAAAAAAAAAATCTGCAAACCATTGCAGCATCAGTGACCTTTTAATAAAAATCTATCATTACGGGATGTGTATGCTAACAATGAAGAATGCTATTTCAAAACTTGCTTTTGTGTTATCTTAAAAGAACAGATGGCAAATATAAACTTCGTCTAATGTATTAAAACACATAAAATTTGCCTTAACACTAACATGCTGGCTTGCCAAATAAACAATTGCTTTCACTCAAGTTTATTCCCAAACTTTGGATTTTAGCAGGAATTTGCGTTATTACGTTTCAGCAGAAGGAACAGGCAACAAAGCAGCTACCTGGGAATATCTCTGGGTACACCAAGGCTTTGGGACACAGCGGGTAACAGCCACAATGCACAGCCTCGATCCTGAGGATGAGAAATCACAAATACACAAAAATAGACATTAGTCAACCAAAAAACTTATTTCTGTGCAAGAGCCTTGAGGTTGCCTACATGCAGCAAGAGGGAAACATTTTTTACTTTTTTTTCTTCAGCAGCATAATCCTTCTAAATGCCAAAGTTGCTCTTTTTAAAGAAAAATTTATTGATCATATGAATTACATAGAACAGAACAGCGAGCATATGTTTTGTTCGCTGAATAAATCAAAGCGCAGCTCTGCATTTTTTTGTTTTTTAAATACTGTTTAACACATTTTATAATCAGCAGACAGACACATGTAACAACATGGTGAAGTATGGACGGCTTTGCTTAATAATGCTGCTGGAAAAGAAGGGGCACGTTGGCTACAGCAGGGTGTGCTCGCAGGCGCACACGCCACCCTCACCTGGCACAGCAGATCTCCCCCTCAGACTCCCGGACTCCAAAGGTTGCAGCTAAATATAACCCAGGAACAACTTGCAGCATGCTCCAGCCTGGGATATTTCAGCTTTATTCACATGCTTTGGATAATTTCCTTCATTTTTCGGGACATAAACTGTTGTATTTTTTAATAACCGCTGATGAAATTCCTTTGCCGAAGCGCACAAAGGTTTGTACTTGTTTTGGTTTTTTTTTTCTTTGAAGGAACATTTTACGTATCTCCCGTAATATCAAACCCAAATATTTTAGAATTGCACCACTGTGGTGCAAAGTTTTCCAGTAGCAGAGCTGTCCCCCTTGGAGATCACATTTTAACAGCTGAATGGGTTAAAGGCATCCAGGTTTCAGTTTATTTTTTTCACATAATGACCATTGATCTGACACAATGTCCCTCCAAAGATACAACTGTAATTTCTGTTGGCCAGAAATTACACGGCGAAATTCAAAACACTTCTTAAAATATGTTTATTTTATGAGAGGCTTTGAATTTCCTCCAACGTGTTGACCATACGAGGACTTTATTTTTAACTTCGGTTTCCACCATTCCCCAGAATTAAAAAAAAAAAAATAATCTGAAATCTTGTCAATGTTCACCTTTTCCATTTTCAGTGACAACCCAAAGGCATTTGCTACCTTCATGTGAATGTCAGGTTTGGTACTTTATTACAGGTACCCTGAAAGGACTCTGTTTCCTTTAGATCTACTCAATTTTAAACAGGAAAAAAAAAAAAAAAAAGAAAAAAAAAAAAAACATATTCAGCTTTCATGGTAGAAAACTATGCATATCCACAAACTCCAAAGACACATTTCTCTGCAAATGCTTTTGCTAAGAAATGACTGCTTTTTTTTTTCCATAAACTTTTAAAATTTGTAATTTATGTTATTTTTTTTTAAATAACATATGCACTTCAGATTGCATTTTAAACATTAACAACAATTTCAAAGTGTACATCGTCTAGCACTATATTTTTTACCAAAGGGAAATGTTTCTGATGTGTGATTTAATTGATGATTTCAGTTCTTAAATATTGTGTCATATGTCAAAGCAAATAGATTTTTAAAGTTTTCTTTAATCTAGGAGAAAAAAAAAAAGAGTGAAACTGTGGACATTTCAGTAATAGCTCAGATCACTAAGTTATGTTAAAATATTTGCTTTTTAATCATATCGTCTGCATGGAGGAAAAAAAAAAATAAAAAAAAAAGAACAGCTCCCTCAAACAAAACTGCAGGCCAAGATGGGATCTGAGTCATCGTTTGAGTATGAAATTTCCCCTTACGAAAAACCTCTACCAGGATCATGAATTAGTAAAATCAGAATTTAATGCCTCCGCGGTTTGCTGGATGAAAGTTAAAAATTTGGAATTCTTTCATTTGTAAATGATCTTATTTGCATACTCCTTTGCTACCTTTCTGCACCAAAGCTTGGGTGCATTTCTCTGACCAGTCCCTATTATGAGTAGTAAATTTTACCACAAACCTTACACTTTCCAGTTCTCATGACCTAAAGATCAAACTGAACTGGGCAGAGCTCACGCTGACACAGACTTTGGTGTGAGGATGCACAGGGAATCCTTTAATTTCCACGCATTTCTGTCCTTTCCCAGAAAAGTATCACATCATAACAATAATACAATTACTCTTCATTTCAATCCTTAAGTACTACTAGCTAAATAATAAATAAGAGTTCCGATTGATCTATTGTTAAAATGGCTAGTAAATGGTCTTTTTATTCCAATTAACAAATCATCTGCTAAATCTATGAATCTTAATATTCAGGTCTATTCACTTCAATTCATACAATTTATCTGCAAATAGTTGTTGGGCTTTTGATTCTAAATATAATTAGCTGATAATTTTGCTTGGCTGAATTACTTTTCTGGAGGGCCTGCTAAGGCTCTCAGTCGCATTATCTAGCAATAATGAATCTGATAGGTGAAATTTTTTACTGTAATGAGGATGAGACACAGTTGTGACACCTGAGTCTAGTAATAACAGAAGACTGCTAATTATCGACAGCACTTTTTTGTGTGATGCACAGAGAAAAAAAATCCCTCATTATTAAAAAATAAAAAGTTACAATTATAAGTGACACCGGAGGAGAGTAAATAAAATGGAGTGATTAAAACATTGCTGCTTTAAGGGTGTTTT
>VXBU01005406.1:561571-576571 GCA_013400315.1 Bombycilla garrulus
CTTAGAAATTTCTCCTTCTAAGAAATCTGGTGTGCTCAGTCTGGAAAGCAGCGTTGCCTTGGGATCTGTGATAAGGCTTTGCCTGGAAGAACAGGCTTTCAGAAAACTGTCTAAAAAGGAAGTGGACAGAAAGCACGAAGAATTTCCTGCTACTGAATTATTAGCTCTTTTTCCAACCCAGCTGTGTCTCAGTTGGGGATCCAAAAGTTATTTGGATCAGATCAACTTCTTGGTGTCTTAAAAATGGCAAAATCAAAACCAACCCAATTGAAATATCACCAGTCCAGCAGGCAACAGATATGACAGAACTGACAAATAAACTAATCCCCAGTCTATTTTTACAGAATGATGAGGCCGAGGGATGCAAGTCTGCACTTTGGAAAACACATACGAGCTAAAACATCGGATATTTTGACTCTTGCTTGTCATTAATGTACATTTTTAAAAGGTTTAATTTATTACAAGTGCACCCAGTACAGGATTTGATTATTCTCTTTATTGTCATAATATCTCAGGCACAAAGCTGTGTGCCTGAATAAAATATATTTATTTTCCAGACAGGTAAAACTGTTCACTGAGTTGTGGTTCTGCAGAAGCCAAGAAACGGAAGGACTGTCCAAAAGAGTGGTATAAAAATATTAAAGATTAATGACCACTTTCATGCCAGATACAAACCAGAAGCTCTCCAAAGCAGTCCTTAACCTCCTGTTTGAGAGGGAACTAAGTGTTTTCACCTGCTAAAATCTCAGTCTGGATTTCAGATGAGTGACCTTGACCTGAAAGAGTTTGCTTCCTCTCTGAACCATCCAATCACCCACACCTATCTCTCTATTTAAATAAATGCAGAAGGGTTACTGAACCACAAGTCATAAATAAGGTCTAGGTCTGCCAAGTAAAATAAAAAAATGCTTACTGTCTTTAATAATTTCAATTTTACAATGTATCAATATTTAGTTTCACAACCAGGAAAATGTTAAGCACATTCTTTAAGATGAAAAAAATACATAAATAAAAACTACTTCTGGAAGTATCTATGTTGTTGTAATTTCAAAGTAAAGAAAAAACAGGAAACGTACCTGGAATTTCACTGAAAGTCTCTCCGAGGACGGACACATGGAAAGGCAGATCTTGCTCTTTCAGCTTCATCAGGACTTTAAAGAAAGTTTCAGGGTCTTTGTCGTGTTCCCTTAAAACAAACAGAATTTATCTCAGCATTGTCTACATCTAGTTGTGAAATTCTGGGAGGGTTTTTTTGGGGACTAGATTTATTCAAATAATTTCCCTTTTTGCTTCTCCCACATGGCTGAACATTTTCCTCAGCGCAGCACTTGGGCTCAAAACTCAGTTTCATCAGATTCTTCTCTCTCTCCTTCCTGTTCTCAAACAATGCATTTACTCTTCAAACTATCAGTTTTGAAAGTGAGAAGGACTGAGCACTTACCTGAAGGCAAAATCAGGTTAACAAATGGCTGGGGAAAAAAGAGGTTTTGAGGTTATTTTTCCCCTGTCCAAAAAATACGTATATGACTTCCATTACAATTATTGTCTTTTTTTTTTTTCTTTTTTTATTTTTTTTCCAAGAGAAACTTGCTAAAGAAAAACTTCTCCTAAACCAACAGGATTTCTCAAACTGGAATTTTAGGAGTCCATGCTATACTCTTCAAAATCTTCTGATCCATTCAGTGCTTTAGGTAAAAAAAGGAATAAACTACCACAAGGCATTTTCTACCTTCAGATTTTTAAGGAGTTAAAAGGAAATTAAAACAGAATATAAGAAACTTGTACTTATTCATAATTTCAGTTGAAGATAATATTAAAGGTTTGTATGGCACGACATTCACTTTCAATGACATGAAACACAAGTGAGGTTATCTAAAAATAAATTAACCCCCCAATTTTCCAATCTATCTTCTTTACTAGCACAAAATGAAAGGTTCAAAAGGTATCACAAATGATTTAAAATTCCCAAATTCCTTAAGTTATATTAAAAATGGAATGAGATAATTTCCTTACTCTAAGGTGAATATTACATCTTGCATTTAATTATTCTGCTTTAAATTATTGTATTTCAACAGATGTGCACCATATGCCTTTAAAATATTTTGGTTTTATTTATTATTTAGAAAATTCCACCGTTTTCCTTCCTGTATTGAGGGAAAAATCTATATCTCAGCTGTCCTGGTGTCTTTCTTCACAGAGTAATTTTTTAGAATGAAATCTGTAGGTTTCTCACACTTCTATATGAAAGATTAATAATTATATCATTCAGGAAATCTGAAGTCAAATGACATCTGCAGCACTACATGTGTTAATTTCTCATTCAGTCAATATTTTTGGTTTAGGGAATTAAAGTAAATTAATCTTATAATTAATCTGACTTCCCTAGGCTGAGAAACCTCCAGGAATTGCGGAGTTTTCAGAATTAGTCACATTTTCTTAAAATAAAGCCAGACAATAATCGCTTTAAGAAGTCCTCCATCCTCCCAATTTGTTTCATTCCCAATAATAAGGAGGAATGCAACGGCATAAGCTTTGTAATTTGTTTCACATCTGTGAACCAGGAGTTTCCACGGCAATTCCAGCAACCCAAGTGGATGCGAGCACTGGTTTGGAGGGTGGAATTCTTCCAGTTGCAAAGATCCCAGATCTTTGACTATTAGTTAGCTGCATCCTCACACTTAAAAGAGCCACCTGTTTCTGGTAGGTAACTTCTGTGCAGAAACTTTTGCCAGTACTGAGTTCCCTCCAAATGCCCAGCTCGAAGAGCCAACACGGGATTGCACGGATTCAGATTTGGCTGGAAGAGAACATCCCCGTTATGAATGCCTGCAAGGAAAACTTCTACAATGCTGGGAGCTGTTGTAATTCATGACAGAATTCCCCCCTGAGCCTCAGTTTCCCCTGGACAGGCTTTTGTGGGTGCTTTGTGAGCGATGTCACGAGCCCTCCATGGCTCGGCTGGTGCCGCGGGCCGGCGCGGAGCCGGCAGACTCGACAGCCACGATGCTGACGGGGATCCTTCCAAGCTCTTCACAGCCCCGCTATCAGCTTCACAGTCACAAAAAGTCCTTCCAGCAAAGGATATGCTTTCCCTCTCGCTTTCCAGAAGAGACCAGGGGTCCCAGAGGCAGCCAAAAGTGGAGGATGCTGTTGGAGCCACATTGTCAAGGAGCTGGCAGGAGAACACGGAGCCTTACAGCTCGGCGAAGCCACATAAGCTGCACATATTTAGGAAAACTGATAGGAATTGGAAGTTGCAGCTTTGTTTAATAGGTGGGGAAGAACAGAAGGAAAATTTGGCACCCAGAAGGAATGCTGAAAGGGGAAACGTTTCCTCTGCACTGGAGCCTCTCTTGCGGGTTTTCTGCTGTAGGTGAATCTCCTTCCATCCCCCCATATAAAATGTTTCCCTTTTAGGTGACACTCCCGTATTTTAATGACACATTCTGTGAATCTTGCAGCTTTGCTATTTGGGAGCTCATCTAAAATGATTTTATCAGTTCCTGTGACTTCTCCACACCACAAGCATTTTACTTTCAGTTAAGACCTCCGGAGACCTCCTGGCCCATGCACCTATAGACTGCAGTGGATTATTACTCTTGCAGGATACTGAAGGTATTAGCTGCCCCTGGTAGAAACAAATAAATAGTGCAGGACCACCTCTTTGCTGCATCAAAAAGGAGAGAGCTCTCTTTCTTGGCTGACATGGAGAAAATCATATACAATCCAGTCTGCCTTACTCAGCAACAACTGCTAAACACACCAGATTGCCATAGCAGTGATCGTGGAAAAAGATGAACACAATATGGAATGTCTGTTCTGTAAAGATCTGCTCAAAATGATGTGCACTTTTGGCTGCATCTGTTGCATTTTTGAGCTTTATTAAACAGTATTAATTATATATACTCCATTTCCTGAAGAAGAACTGCAAAACAGTATAAAAGCCTGATATTAAAATGCAAACTTTTCTTTTAAGATATTATGTTTGGGGAAAAATCAAGCTAATGTGACTCCAGGGTCTGGCTTTGTTGTTCAGTTGAGATATTTGAAATGCTTTTGTATTTTCACTTGATTTGATATGCATCTGGTAAAGGAAAAATAAGAACTGAGCATGGAATGAAGATGCTCTAAATTTCATTCTAAGAACATGAAAACATCAGAATGACCAAACTACAGCTGTAATGCCACAAAACGAGCACAGACACCACACCTACACTCAGATTTGAGAGCCTTGCCTTGTAAACATTCAATCCGCATATTCAAATACTACACAGCTCTCACTTTTACACAGGATTTTTTATTATTGACTCTAACCCACAATTTAGGAGAGACATCTGAAGGAACTGGCTGAGGTTCAGTGATCTGGATAGGGGGATGTGGCCCAGGGTTCACCCTGATTTAGTGAGTTCCCTTTGTAATCTGATATAAAACTTTGAGAAGTGTCCTTGAACAGCGAATGGGAGTGTGGTGGGAGCAGCACCACCACTCCTGAGCCTCTATTATTATCTCTGCCTTAGATTTTCTGCTCATAAAATGGGTGTGACAATATTATTTTTTCACCACAGAAGGATGCTGTCAGGATTAATTGATGACTTGACATCCCACTTTTCAGCCTAAAGTGATTTTAAAAAGCAACCTCATAGTGCTATGACGATGCTCCTCTATGCAGTCAATGGTAACATTCTCCAAAACACCCTTCTTCTTCTCCTCAGGGATTTTGGGAATTCAGCCTGAGCCTTCGAGCCCGATCCACAGCTGGGACTGGAAGAAGAGTACATGGAGACCACCTAAACTGGAGTTATTCTCCCCTGCATCCCTGACCAGTGACAGGAAACACATTATTTAATTAAAAAAAAATAAAAAATCAGAATTTGGCCCTTGTTATTATTCAATGAATATTCATCTCTTCAGTTTGGGTGAAATTCAGTAAGAGATCCATATGGTCTTCTCTGACTTCAATTTTTTAAGTATATGTAAAGTTATCCTATATGGTGATAGTTACAGTTATTTAGGATTTGGAGGAAGGCACATCTAGCAATGCAATTAGAAAGTGGAAGAGTTGTGGAAAAGCAGAAGGATTTGCTCAAAGGGAGAAAACAAATGCAGTCTATTAAAAATATATTAAAAGCTGACTTTAATGCATTTATCATTTAAAAAAAAAAAAGGGGAAACCAGGGGAAAGAGTCTTAATATTTGAGAAAATACTCCATAAATGCCATGTAATGCTTGTGAAAGCCACAGCCCTGTGGTGACATCTCTGTGAATGACAGAATCATTTTGGCTGGAAAGGACTTTGAAGACCATCGAGTCCCACCACTAAGGTTACAATTCAGCCCAGCCAAAAGCAATATTAAAGGTGTTGATCTTAATCTCAGGACATTTAGCATGGGAGATTTTCAGCGGGAGAGAATCCCAAATTATGCAGGCACACAGGAATATTGCCCTTTGCACAGCACCTTAAATCCAAGGAGTTCACACTGGCTGCAGCTCCTTCTGCCTCCCCATTTCCCCAAAATCACCTTCATTGGCAAAGGCGGGAAACGGCACAAAATCCTCAGGAGTTGAAGCAGAATTTTATTTTTTTTTAAAATTTGTTAGGACATATAGCAAGAGGTAAAAGATGGATTTCTGCCTGCCTACAATGACTGCATGATGATCATCAGTAATTGAATCATTGATGAAGCTGGGCAGCAATCATGGACATCAAGGACTGGTGAGCCAAGAGACATCCTGGGAGAAAAAAAAGGGACAGGGGACAGCAGCCAGGAAAAGGCACGGCTGGAGCAGAGCACAGGGAATGTGTGAGGGGCTGGGCAAGTCCATGAGCACAGAATCAATAATTAAAAATAAAGGAAATGAGGTTTCCAAGACACAGACCTTGACGTGGATGACACTGATCCTTTCGTTTTGGGAAAGTGAAGTAATGAGGAGCAAGTCTGGCATCAAACAAGGCAGAGGTACTGGGCAAAGCAATTCCAAGAGTAAGAAAAACAAAAAAAGAGAAAAAAAAATACTCCTGGTGAAAACTAAAAAAAGTATGGCATATCCAAAGACAGGGAGGAAAAGGATAAATACAGGGTAAATAGATCTACACACACCTTACAGAACTAAAGCTAAGGCTCCACTTCATCCAAACCTCATTGAAAGAACAATATCAGGGATTTTTTCCCTCCATTATACTATACACTGGATTACATTTTGATATTTCACATTAAATCTTGAGCTCAGAAAAATCTGAATACAGGTTTATTACCATTAAATAATGTTAGAAAGTAGAAGTGTGGCCACAAAAGATAAACCTGGCCTTCAAAACAGAGAACTGCAGAATTCTGGTCCTTTACTGACACTGATGTCCCACAAGACAGCTCTGCCCAGGGTTCCCCATCTGCAAGATATGGTCTTAGAGGAGCTTTCATTTACAGAAATATGGTGAGAATCACAGTCAGTAAATACTTTAGGAGAATAATATTCTTCTCAAAGAAGAGGACTCATGTTACAAGCCTATTCAATCCATGAAATGTAATACACTCCAGTAATTATTTTCACAGAGGACAGAAGACTTTCCTAAATCAAATGACTTTAATATACATTTTCTATATTAAAATTACAAGAAGAAAAAAAAGGATACCAAAAAAAATTAAAATTCTAAGACCAAATTCTGGTAACAATGCTCATGATAACTGCAAAAAAGGAAATGTTACTGCCAGGAAAGCACAATTAGAAAAGAAACAGCGAAAAAAGAAATAACTATGAAAATGCAAACATGAATGAAAAGTTAATTGCTTTCCATTTATTCAATTTATCACAGTATTTTTCCATCTTTTTACATTTCCAAGATGAGGTTGAGGTAGACTGTAAATACGTAGTTAAGTTCAGTGAGTTTTCTTTTTCAGCTGATCAGCTCTACAAAATGTCTTTGCTGTAATTGTGCCTCTAAACATTGTCTGGCATCATCAGCATCAAAAGTTACCACAATATTTAATACCCCCTCAGTTCACAGAAAATGGAGTCAAGTAGAAGAAAATGTTTCTGCGTGAAAAAAGGAGCCCACAGAATAAATTTTAGCTGGCAATTTGTAGGTCCTACAAGCGAAAAAGAGTCCTGATCCTTGCCTGTGCTTTCAGAACACCTCTGCAAGCCAAGGAATTAAAAAATGGCACTGGAGAGGCAAAAAGCAGCCAAACAGTACTGGCAAATACAGTGTTTTATTTTCTATTAGAGCCCATGACGTATTTACAGCGAGCAGTGTGTATTTTACCCTCTGATTTGTTCAAATTGCTGGCCTGAGAAAAATGGGTGGCATTTTCCTTTACGCTGGAAAAGCATTTTCTCCTATCTCCTGTTATCTACAAGAGATTCATAAAAAAGGAAACAAGAAAGAACCTTGGGAGTTTATTGTTTAGATTCTTCTTCTGCCCTCACAACTCATGAAGAAAAAACTCAAAATAAAATATTGCACGTCCCCTAACCAAAGAAACCTCAGGATCAGCATCAGTCATGGAGCCTCCTGCTTATTTCCTAAAGGGAGATTAAGCTTTGAAGACAAAGACCACCATTTGGTCTCAGTTACCTTGGTGTAAAAATCAATGCACTTTCATTCCAGTGCCTTTCATTTCTTTTACTCCAGCTTAGCCAGCCTGGCTGTTCCCAAGTAGAAGATTCAGTTAAAAAAAAATAACAAAAAAACCACTGAATTTAAATTTGCAACAAAACCCTGTAAGTGCTATGGACTACCCCAAAGAGTTTATGAAAAAAAAAAATAAAATTAACTTCATTTAGTGTTCAAAAAGTAACATAATAAAAGGTTTTCCTGTTGTTGGGAGGTCATAAAATATCTGAGTGACCCTGACAGACATGATAACCACACAGGACACATCCTACTGCAATTCAACTATAAAATACTGTAAAAAAGTAAAGTCATGGCGTGGCAATCAGAAGATGGTTATGAATATGGTAATAAGTGGATAACATTCTACTACAGTAGTTCCTTGAAAGAACAGAAAATGTACATAAATATTAATTTATATATAAATTACTGCATAAAAACTACAGATTTTCCTGGGAATGGTGATCCCACCACACAAAAGCCTGTGGCCCCTCTGTGATTTCCATGATGGATTCACACAGCCAAGCTACAACTACTGAAAACTCCACCAGATGCCCTGCTTGGGTCACATCCTGCTCTTTACTGAGTAATACCCTGAGAGGAATTAGCTCAGGTGCCCGAGATAACTCATCCTTTTGGGATCTCCAAGGAAGAAGCTCCCAACCAGGAACTTTCTTGGCACCAAGGCTTGAAACTCATTATTCAACAAGATTAAAAGCAACTCCAAATCTCCCTGCTTTCAGAATGAAGAATTAATTTAGTGCATTAGGTCAGGTTTGCACAAACACTGCTGAGAAAAAAGTGATTAGAGGACACAGGGAAGGGGAAAAAAAACCGTGAAAATATGGAAAAAAAAGGAGAGCAGGGAGAAGAAGAAGGCAAAGAGAACAGACTTGAACAGTTGCAGTGTGGTAAGAAGAGGAAACTAATTTAAAGCAGCTTTGATGGAAGAAACATAACCCTCCTATTACTGGTGAAAATAAGGAGGAATATTAGATCACTTGCTTGTGAAATATTTGATTTTTGTCTCTTGAAGGTTATTCCCACACTTTGGTCCAGGGTGCTGTGACTTACAAAGGGGGCTGGTGGCACCATCTGCTAAGTTTGCTGGGGACTTTGTATTACAAAACCTCTTCTGTGCTTGCCTATGATGTTTCCCAAAACTGAGGCTTATCTCGGACTATAATCTAGAAAAATCCTGTCCAAAGTTTTCCAGAACGTATGAAGAACAAGATGGGAAAAAAAAGCACAAACACAACATTACCTAGTAAAACTGCAAACTGTATCCTGGATATGTTGTAGAGGGTTCTTTGCAGAGACAAGGAGTGAAGTGATGGAGACAGAGAAAAGCTGAGGAACTGGAGAGGAGTGAGATGCAAATCTGCTGCACAAGACTATGTGTGAGGAGATGCCCAGGGAACTGAGGCTGGCAAAGAGAGAAGGATGAGGTTTGAAAGCCCAAAGCCAAATTAGGTGAATGGAGTAGAAAAGGATTGCTCTGAGAGGCACAGGTGGAAAAGCCTTGAGAGGAGTCCTCAATCCCACCTGCTGACATATGCTTCTGCTCAAAGATTTGGGTTTCACAACTACACAGGAGGAAAAAAAATCCCCCCATAAAATGAATTTGCCATTCTGGGAAAAGGGAGAGCCAGTCCTTCTGGAGCTGTTAGGGCAATCTGTGATGCATCTGTTCCAAGCCTAAATAGTCTTCAACTGTCCAGGTGATGCAGCTGTAGTCTTACATTAACTCAAAACCAGTTTTCCAACCGTGGCTAAAGCATTTATTGAAACAGGCTCCGGAGGATGGCACTGAAGTGGCTGCTTTGTGAGCATCTGGATAGCACAGAGGGAACTACAGCATCACAGAATCATGGAATGGTTTGGGTAGGAAGGGACTTTGAAACTCATCTTGTCCCAAAACCTTCCACAAGACCATGTTTCTCCAAACCCAATCCAACCTTCCCTTCAAGGAAAATTTCCCTGTGTGCTATTTCAGGAAGAATCTCAATATTACTCAGCATTTTTATTATATTTAAGAAAACAGGTGCATCAGAGTGTGAAACCATTCCATGCAGATGAAAAATATTCATGGGACTTTAATTTTACTTTTGTTACAGGGAACAACGCTCTTCCCACCTGATACAATGGCTCAACTATGCACAGCCCAGATAAGTTGCTGTTTCAACCTTGACTTCAAGGAAAGGAAAAAGATTTTACACCAAATTGGTCTAAATACAATACAAAGCAGAATTGGGCCACAGAGCTTAAATACAGGAAAGAAAGTAGAGTGCTTAGTAGAAGTGAAAGGACCAAGTGTATTTGGGGAAGCAGTGAGTAAAAAAATAAGTTTCATTTTACTATGATTCTTTTTCAGCCTATTAAGTTCTCCAGTATCAGAATGAAGCCTGCTAAAGTTAGTAAATAAAGGCTTTCAGGAGAGCTTTATTAAATCACTTATGACTTATCAAGTTAAAACTCCCACTCAGATATCTTAATAAAACTTTCAGAGAATATATTTAATTTTCCTGGAAATCAGAAGGCAATTACTAACTACAAGAGTTACTGTTGGCTACGCCACTGATCGGCTTCCTGTAAATAGAATATTTGCCAACAACTTGAATTAGTTCTCTGAAGTTTCGGTTTCTGAAGGTCAAATAACTATGTAACTGCTTAATAAAGAAGCAAAGAAGTACCTCTAAATATCTCCAAGCTCTGATGGGCTTATATTCTGCTCCTTAGGTGAGGTATTAGCAAAGCTTATTTATTTTCATTTCCAAGGCTTTTATTTGCTCATTCCCTTGTGGTAAAGCTGATTTCCATGATGATTCCCTTCTTAATTTTAATACCCTTTTTACTCATCATATAGACATAAGAATTTTCCATAAAATAATGAAACCCTTCCAAAGGAAATGAAGACAACTAGGAGAGGAAAGTAAACTACAGCTTACTTCTTTTTTTTTTTTTTTCCTTTCCCAATCAATTGATCCACTGTCATATGCATATATGAAAGATTTTTTTTTTTAATGAAAGGAAAATAAGGTTAATTAACATAAAACCCCTCACTCCTTGAGATGTTGAATTTTGTATTTTATCCATGCTGCCTTAAGTGCCTTGATTTCCCAGTAATGACCTAGTTCTCCTAATGAGTAACATTAACCCCTGGCTGTAGCTGTCCAGGACTTAATTGTCAACTGGAGCTGAAATAGGAGAGTTTGCCGATCAGCAGGTATGTGGTATATTAACTCATGTCATTTCAGACCCTAATAAATAAATCTGTTGCTAAGGCAACAGGAACATCAGCTGTATCACTTTTTTCTTCCCCCCTCCCTTTTTAAAGGAAACTGCCTTTCACACTGGGCTTTTAAAAAAAGGAAATTAGCTACATGTAACCATAATTAGAAGAAACATCATTTCTCATCTCAGAAACATATCTACATTAATGAAAAAAGGCATTCAAAAAGAGGGCTGCTTTCTACGGTGACCAGGGTAACTGAAATTATTTCCCTCGACTGAGGGAATGCGGTTTGAAGGGTACATTTGAGTGGGAAGAGATCACAAACTATCTCAGCTCTTTGTATTTCTGAGATAGCTTCCCTCTCCTTTCCTACACTGCTGATGCCAACGGAGCAAACGTTGCTCCAACAATTAATAAGGAGCCCAGGAAATTGAAACCAGGGGAGAAAAAACACCACTCAAACCAAACACCTTCACTGGATCTTTCTGTAACATGGGCAAACATGCGATTTTTGGGAAAGCTAAAAGGCCAGAGAGTCACAGAATCATTTAGGTCTGAAAAGCCACCACTGCCCCGCGTCCCCAGGAGCCACACCCACACAGCTCTTAAATCCCTCCAGGGATGGGGACTCCACCACTGCCCTGGGCAGTCTCTGCCAGAGCCTGACAGCGCTTTAGGTGAGGATTTTCTTCCTAATATCCAACCTAATCCTCCCTGGCAGAACTCGAGGCCATTGGTGCCTCACAGGTGAACATCACAGCCCTCACTTAACTCCTGCCATTCTATCTCAGCATGAAGGGCTTGTCTTAAAATTTTCAAAACTGTAGATTTTTGTTTCGTTTCTGACTACAAGATGGTATTTCTGAGTCTCTAGTTACCCATATCACAAGCAGGTAGGAAGGAAATTAAGAGATGCTCACAAGCTCAGTTATTGTTCTTGGAACACTTTCTTGAGACTCTGCCTATACTATAAACACAACAAACAATGCAAAATTCTCCCTGGCTTCTCAGCTGAAGAATGCAAAGGTAACACAGAGCATCTTTTTGCCAGTATTAAAATTAGAGATATTTGCTCCTCTGGACTATAAACTGCCCATAGGCCTTTGAGAAAACATGCTGTAAGAGAGAGAAATTGATCAAATTCCCACTATAGCACAATTTTCACACCTTCAGCACATGCTGGACTTTTCTACAAGCTCCTAAAAACAGTGATCAAGAAGTAACACATCTTCCACTGAAAAGGCTCAGTGCCTCAAATTCCCTTGCTGCAGGAATTCAAGATTGGACATCACTGAATGAATAACCAAAGAATGAGCACTTCCAAGCTGTCTTTCCATTTAAGGCTGAACTTCTCAAATTATTTCATTAATTTTCTTATTTGTTATTTAGTTGTTTGAGTCACCATTCCTGGAGGGATTTAAAAACCATGTGGATCTGGCACCTGGGGACATGGGGCAGTAGTGAGCTAGGCAGGCTGGGGGAGTGGCTGGACTCGATGATCTTCAAGAGGTCTTTTCCAACCTAAATCATTCTGTGACTCTAAAAGAGTAGGGTCTGTTCCCAAACATAACCCCAGCTTGCATGAATGTGAAATTAGTTATTTTCACATGTGCAAGAGAGAAAGGTGTCAACTTCTACATGAACATCTCCACATGTTCACGGCAGGGGTTCATCCACCACGTGTCATCAGTGTCACTGCTCCAGCAAGTGCTGTTTTCCTTGGGAGTACTAAATGGCTTTCCTCAGACACTGCTAAAAAGTTTCCATTTTGAATTTGTCATTTTACATCCCGTGGGCTTTTAATCCTATTTGGTACCTTCTAGTTAAGACTATATAAACACTTGTATTTTAACCCTTTGTCTTCAGTCTGCCTTATTTATTCACCACACCTATTTGTTTTCTGCAGGCTGTTCACGATGTTGAGGATGCCTGTTGAGCCTAATGGCATTTCTGGGTACTCAAATTTGATTTCTAGATGAATTTCTTTCCTGTTTTTGTCTTGCCACACCTGCATCTTGATGGGATAAGATTTGGTCCAAAATATTCAACAGCCTGAGGAAAATGCGAGTCACTGTATTCTCATGTGTCTTTATAGGAAATAGTTTTCAATTTTCAATTGAGAGTTCAAACAGTGACTACACAAATCTTGTATTGTGCTGCCAAGAGCAAAAAGTTACTATTCAATGTATGTTTTAATATATAGATATAAATATGTTATATAGTAATTATCTACTATATATATATATATATACACACATACATATATATATATATATATATATACACACACATAAAATACATACAAAATACTATTAAAAATCCCTTTCCAGGACTCATGCTCAGCTCACTGATGAAGAGTTGCCCCATCACTGAAGGCACAACACCTACTTCTTGTCCCTATCTGGGACAAGCCCTTTCCAAGCACTTGCTCCTGAGTGAAGGGGAACTCACGTTGGGCAGCCACACAGCGCAGCCTGTCTCCAGGCACTCATTTCTTCATGATACTCTACATCAGAACCAGATAACTGGGCACAGGACTATCTCTGAACACACAGGTTTCCCTTAGACCAGAAATAGTCAGATAATTTTTGCAATCTACATTTGTTTTTTTGGGTTTTTTTTCTTCTGAATTTACTCATCATGACTTCCACCACTGCTCCTCCTGCTCCCGTATCTCCTGCCCCATATCCTTCCCCATGTCTTGTCACACACTGGTGGGTTTGACATGAGATAATGGCTTTATCTGATCTTCCATGTGAACTGACAGCAGCTATTTGTTTGCATGGGTGTGTAAATTCTTGCAGATTCCCCGTGTGATCTTTTATCACACCCGTGCAATTAGGGGAAGAAGAATTGATTTCTGACAACTTTCTCCTATCAAATCTTTATCTGCTTAGATGATACAGAGCACACAGGGAAAAAGAAAAAGCATAAGGTTTGGGGAAATGAGAGGGAATAATGAATGTATAAATGCTGGTGGGGTAGTTTTGGGGGAGAGAAAAGGATCATGCCACATTGGTCACTGTCATCCTCCTAATACATTCATCCTTCACCAAATATCAGAGAATCAGGGAATGGTTTGGGTTGGAAGGGAGATTAAAAACCATCTCATTCCAAGCCCCCTGCCATGAGCAGGGACACTTTCCACTGTTCCAGGTTGCTCCAAGCCCCGTCCAGCCTGGTCTTGGACACTTCCAGGGATCCAGGAGCAGCCACAACTCCTCTGGGCAACCTCTCCAAGGGCCTTACCACCCTCACAGGGAAGAATTTCTCCCCAGTATCCCATCTAACTGTGCCCTCTGGCAGTGGGAAGCCATTCCCCCTCATCCTGTCACTCCATCCCTTGTCCAAAATCCCTCTCCAGCTCTCTTGGAGCCCTGTTGGGTACTGGATGAGCTCTAAGGTCTCCCTGAAGCCTTCTTTTCTTCAGGCTGAACAATCCCACTTCTCTCAGCCCTTCCTCACAGCAGACATGTTCAATCCCTCTAAGCATCCTCATGGTCTCCTCTGGACTTGCTCCAACATGTCCAGTATAGTTGGACATGATGATTTATGGTCGGAATCTGTGATCTCAGAAATATTCCAACCTATTCTATGATTCTAAACAGACATTTTCTCACACTGCGATGGACACCTGCGGGAAGCCACAAAGTTCTGATCAAGTGTCAGAAGCTTGTCCATCGATCACCAGAATTTTACTCTCTGTTTGCATCAAAGCTCATTTACACAGAGGGAAGAGTAATTCCTTGGCATAGCCCTTGTCAGCTCAGAAACCCATCCCCGCCTTTTATCCACATCCCTGGCCATAAGTCATTCCTGTTAGCAGGGCCTTGCTAGAGATGTTTATAAGAAAACATTAAGGCCTGGTGAGGAAGGAGAAAACAAATTACTCTGTGGCAAACCTCATGACTCTGCTAAAATACTGTCAGTCGTTTATCTGCTGTGGGCCGAGGTGGCACACTGCAATCCTTGTCAGGCTCAGGCTCAAGGGGGACGGAGAGGAGGGGCAGGGGGGCATCAGAGCACCTCTTCCCATGCAGAGACATTTTAACAGCACTTCAAAGTGAGAACATCTCTGCTAGAGAGTGGCACCTTGGATTTGGATGTGGTTCCAAGCAGGCAGTGGAAGAAGTGCTGCAGCTAATGCCATATTTCAGGG
>VXBU01005406.1:579071-585555 GCA_013400315.1 Bombycilla garrulus
CCAGATGCTGCAGATCATCTGGGAGAGCTTCTGGAGTTTTAATGTGCTGGAAGTCAAATCCCCTGCAAAGGCGATTTGCCCCGTCGGTGCGCTGTACTTATTGCTTCACCTGAAAACAGTTGCTCCCGGAAAATCTGACCTACTGATCGACCCAGCATCTCTGCAATAAACAGACTATAATCTGTGGATGAAGTGAACTCTAATCAGGCCACATGCAGATTAAACAAACTGCGAGGAATAAAAACTAGATTAAAATGTTCGTGCCCAATACCGGAAGATTATCAGGACATTTTACCTCTTTAAATCCTAATTTATGTAGGAGTCAAGCTAAAGTTTATATGTTTTTAGAGATTATGTGGCATGGTAGATTTTCGTCCCTTCTGAGAAGATTCAGAGATCAGGTATTTGTGTTTAGCAGTTGGAAAAATACTGTTTCCCTGTTAATACACTCACACAGGCTTTCTATTTATGTAACACTGAAAGGGTGCTTCTAAACTGCAGACAGCGGGTTAACATCAGCTGTCCAGTGTCACCATGTATCTTGACACTTAATCACTTGCATTAAAGTAATTAAGATAATTTAAATAACATTCGATATTAATTGTCATCTGTGGTTTGCTTGATAGGAAAAGAGAGTTACCAGAATAATGCTCAGTGTTGCAGTAGCAGGGATATCCTTTTCTTGGGGAGAAAAGAACCACTGATAGCGCTGTTTGAACGTCTGGTTAGCGTTACTGAATGTGCATATTCAACAAATTATTCCCAATAATCAGATGTTAGTGATGGGTCTTTCCTCCACGTGTGTGTGCAGTGTTTAGGAAATTATTTTATACTGGGCAGAAGTCACAGAAAGAGCACCAACCCAAACCCATAAATCTTTTGAAGGCACAGCATTTGGGTTTGTTCACTTACCACCTGTGAGGCCAGGCAATGTGCAGAGGTCTTTGCTGATAGTCCAGTCCACTCAAGATATTAGAGAGGTTAAAAGTCAGACGTTGCTTATCTTCCCCTTGACAAGGATTTGTACTTTCTGGTGCTTCAGCCTGGACTGGGACTGCTGGTGGGGAGGGCAGCCCCTCGTGCTGTGTGGTGCTGAGTCCAGGCTGGGGCTCACAAAGTCCAGACTCAGGGTGTGCATCACTGGTTTTCATTACAGCTCTGCTCTCCTGCTGGCCAGGCAGCCCCTCCGACTGATAAGCATCTGCATTCCTTTTACCACCAATTACCTTCTCCAAACGAGCAAGTTTATGCTCTGGCATGAACCTGGGAGGAAAAAGAACAACAACAAAAAAATCTGCATTGTGTTTATGCTGGATGAACGTTTCACCTGACAACTAATTAAGTAATAGCAAATTAGAAGGTTGATACTTTATATCCATCTAAACCACAACATGAATTCAGGAAGATACACTATATTTTAGTGAATATGGCACCTGTGAAATAAAACAATGCATTCCCTAATGACACATGCATCAACAGGGAGAATAAAATTATTTACCTGCTAAAATAAAATAATGCGAATGCCTCTGGAAGAAAGAGGGCAACTCTGCCAGGAAAGTCTTGGAATTTTTGCCAGTATTACCTCTAAGACTGGTATCAATCTTTTATCCTAGCTGTAGAGGCCTTCTTGTTCTTTACAGTTATCTGAAAGGATGGAGCTGGGTGGGGATCGACTTCTTCTCCCAAGGAACAGGAGCAGGAACAGGACAAGAGGACACAGCCCCAAGCTGAGCCAGAGGAGGTTCAGGTTGGACATCAGGAAGAATTTCTTCATGGAAAGAATTGTCAACCTTTAGAATGGAACTGCTCAAGGAAGTGGTGAAGCCATCGTCTTTGAAGGTGATCAGTAAATGACTGGATGTGGCACTTTGGGCCATGGTCTGGTTGACAAGGTGGTGATTGGTCAAAGGCAGGATTTGATCTCAGAGGTCATTTCCAACCTTAATAATTCTGCAATTTCCATAGTGACTGACTGAAAACAGTAATTGCAGTTTACAAAGAAAACCCCAGACCTGGGAGACAGGATTGAGCTGTACATCCATTCACAGGATAAAACCACCGTGGTTTTTCTGGGTGTGAGTAGTGAGCACTAAGATGAGGAAACTCAGGCAGGGCTACTCCTGACCTTCCCGAGGTGCCAAAGAGAGTATCAGACACCACTGCCTCTTCCACCTAATGTCCAAGCTGCCCAGAGACCCCTTCGCAACAGCAGGATGCATCTGCACGGCTACATGGAGGTAAAAGAACTCATATTTTGTAATACATGAAATTTAGCATTTTAAGCAGATTCACTTTTACTGTTTGAATTAAAGTAGTGAAAAATTACAGACCTTCCCCAGGAAACACCTGAGTGAAGATCCTTCATTGAACCATGACCCTTCTGAATTAACATGGGTAGGACTCCAAGCATGGCCACCACAGGATCCTCAGTCTGTACCTCAAGTTAATTTACCCACATATTATTTACTCATATGCCTTTCAGTGTGATTATGGCTCTCCCAGGTAAGTAGAGACGTTTAAATTTCTCATTTCCTTTTAATTTCCAAATGTTTACAGACTGTAGCTAGTTCATGAAACCATTTACTAAAGCCAACACTTGCTCCACTTTATCAACCTACTCCACAGCTCTCCAGAGTTTTACTCCATCACAGCTCCTTTCTGGGCTGAGAACAAACCACTCCCTTCCCTCTCTGTCAAAATAAAAATTCCTGAAAATGAGGATCATTCACCTCACCCTGCAATGGAGCACCTTTAAATGTAAACAGATCCTTTTTTCTTCAAAACCACTACTGAAATACACACACAGACTGTGTGAGCTTCACTGCAGTTGCACTCTTGACTAATTGCTTTGAGGATTTTCCTTCAAACCCCTAGATCTCCTTTTCCAAGCCAGTACACTGCATAACTACTCCATGTAATGTGTATTCTTTGATTTGGCTCACTGTTCCTCGGCATATAATGTTTATCTTATCTATGATAAACTGCATTTTCAAGCCACTGTATAAACCACCTTTGAGATCTGCCCTTCTTCCTACTGCTCACCATCACTTTTTGGAGTTGCTCTGCAGATACAACCAGAAAAAGTTCAGTCACATTAAAAATCCTCATCCAAATCCATTACCTGTGTTATAAACGTCAGGTTCCCAAATGAGCCTGAATTAAACCATCCCCATCTCACGATCTTAGCCAGCCTCAGATTCTCTGAGTTTAGAAGCACAGATTTGGTGTGGCTGAATTCCATACACAGAATGCTGCAATCAAGGAATGGTTTGGATTGGAAGGGACCTGAAAAACCATCTTGTTCCAAGCCCCCTGCCATGGGCAGGGACCCTTTCCACTGTCCCAGGCTGCTCCAAGCCCATCCAGCCTGGCCTTGGACACTTCCAGGGATCCAGGGGCAGCCACAGCTCCTCTGGGCACCTGTGCCAGGGCCTCCCCACCCTCACAGAGAACAATTTCTTCCTAATACCGCATCTAACCCTGCTCTCTGCCAGTTGAAGCCATTCCTCCTTGTCCTATCCCTTGTCCAAGTCCCTCTCCAGCTCTCCTGGAGCCCCTTCAGGCCCTGGAAAGGGCTCTAAGGTCTCCAGGGAGCCTTCTCTTCTCCAGGCTGCACCATCCCAGTTCCCTCAGCCTTTGCTCATAGACCTAAAACTGCCGGTGGCTCCTCTGAAGCACAGACACAGCCCCGTCAGGATGAACTTTTAAGTATTTACACATGGGAAAACCTGAAGGAGAAACAGTTTAAGGGATTTTTCCTAAACTACCAAGTTGTGACTGAATTTAAAGGACTGATTTACCAACCCAAATTTAACAAAGATATTTTGAAAAATTACTGCTGCTAAGACAAATTGCTTGAGGTGTGAGAGGTCAGGCTACCTAGCCAGGCTGTATCCCCTGCCTGTCTTTAATCTCCTGGCCAACCATCCACTCACTGCACCATTTCTGTTTCTGAACAGGTTTCCTCCTTAGTTTTCAACCCTTATAAATCTGATCTGTCATTGCAGAATTCCTAATAATATTAGATAAAACTCCACCGATCTCTCTCTGGAATATACTCTTTAATATCCTTTATTTAAGACATGTGTGTGCAATCAATTCCATGGTATTTACTTGTATTACATACACAGTATTTATCATCTTGACAATTTTTAAAAGTTTTAGAACACCATTTCACTTAACAGTTTGAAAAAAAGGAGAGAGAGAGAGAGATTTATTTGATGGTTAACTTTGGAACAAGTTATCTGCATTAACTTCCATTGTTTTGGCATAAAGTAGTTCTGTATATTTTACTAACAACAGTGGAGACATGATAAAAGACGTAGGCAGAGAGCCATAAACAGCTCTTGCTGCAATCCATGGTGTTCGTGGAAAGGCATTAATTTTTGGATTTGATTGGAAGACGTCTCTGTGCTCAGCCACTCGGATTTTGCTAAACACAACCACGAATAAAACCTTGTACCTGAGGAGAACAATTTCTACGGCGCAAAGACCATTGTAAATCATGTGTAGTATAAACTTGTCCACATGATTGGAATGATATAATGGATATTGGAGTCCCTAACCACCAGCTAATGTTCTTTATGACACTTAAATAAATGACCTGAAAATAAACTAATAACAACACAAAGTCATCTAAACCTGTTCATGTGCATTTCCCAGAAGCATGCTGGGAAAAGACAATGTCTAGTTAGTGCATTTTTTGTGTTTATGTTTTCTCTGGCACATTTTTGCTCCTCCAGACTCACATTAATTCTTCTTTTCTGCCACCTTCCAGAGGTCTCTCTCCATCCAGTACTTGCCCAGATCTCAGTCATTTTAAACATCAAGAGCTTACAGGACTTCTACAGCACCATCATGGTTATGGAGAAGCAAAACTGGAGCAGGAACAGACACAGGTTTCAAAGACAAGCAATAAGAAAGAATGTTTAAAATTTTTATATTTTTTATCATGAAGGTGGTGAAACACTGCACAGGGTGCCCAGAGAAGCTGTGGCTGCCCCTGGATCCCTGGAAGCGCCCAAGGCCAGGCTGGACAAGGTTTGGACCACCCTGGTACAGTGGAAAGTGTCTTTGCCCATGGCAGGGGTGGAATGAAATGATCTTTAAAGTCCTTTCTAACCCAAACTACTCCATGATTCTATAAAAACACCTAGACAGCTACCACAACAGAGACTGGGATTTCATTTTCAAGAATGACACATTATTTTTCTCAGTCTTAGTTACAAAACACACCAGTCACGCAAGAAAAATGCCAAAGCATTCTATTTTAAATATGGGAGAAGCATTTTATTATTATTGCTAACTTGTTGTAGTGAACTCTTGCACATGTGAAACTTCCCAGAAAATGAATTATCATCAAAGCTTACAAATATTAACACTTTCAACAGATTTCACAAGGTACTGTCCCTTATGTTTAAAAAAAACATAGAAAATGTTTTACTTTTATGCATAACTCATATATATTTAAACACTGAAAGTTCAGAACAAACAGTGAGGACTTAGATATCTAATTTTAGTATGGCAACTTGTTTTCAAGTTTCTTTTATTTATTCCCATTTTTGAGTCTCTCCAACACATTGAACGGTCAATTTTAAAACTTTATGAAGGCTCTACAAAGAGCAAGCCTTGAAAACTTTCCCTTTTGCATACTGGGTCTAGATGTTTAGTTAAAAAGATGGGTTAAATATTAAACTAAGTTCATATGCAATAAAAATTCAATATCCTGAAATTCAGAGTTTCAATCTAAATATTGGTACTGTGAGTAACAGATTTTTTAACTCACAACCTATATATTATATATTTTCTTCTCATTTATGCCACAAAACCCCACTCTGAAGAAATCCATGTACTTTTCCTTGAAGCAGACATGTGTTTTTCCCACACACGTTTCTTTTTTGTAATGTGTCACCATGTTCCACCGTATGTGTTTATTCACTGCACTTTATTTGCCCTAATGAAAAGTTATTTATGGGGATTGGTTTCTTTTCCATGGCACCAAGAGTCACTTTGTGCACCATTTTATTAAAAACAACAACAACAACAACAAAAAAAAAGGATGGAAGGGAAGGGCCATGATGTCACTGCTCGATGAATAGAAACCACATTAGAAAGATGAACTGGAGTGCTGGTTTAGGTTAGAGCAAATCACACAACTGCCTCAAGAGAGTGCAAGGATGGATGGAATAAATAAATAGAAGTATTTAAAAAGTAATAAAAATTGGCCCTTCTGTAAATCTAGTTCGATTTGGGTGCAAAATTAGAGTTTTGAAAGTGCAATGGATTTTTTTTTTAATATTGCCATTAAAAAGTTTAAGAATAATAGAATTATGGAACAGAATTAAGGATTATCCCATTCCAACCCTCCTGCCATGGNCGATGAATAGAAACCACATTAGAAAGATGAACTGGAGTGCTGGTTTAGGTTAGAGCAAATCACACAACTGCCTCAAGAGAGTGCAAGGATGGATGGAATAAATAAATA